>JAIFZK010000007.1:25832500-26087500 GCA_027481765.1 Tenualosa thibaudeaui
CAGAACTCTTTCTTCAACATTGGCTTTTAAGGTTAGTTTGGGTGTATTTATTCTGAAACTTTTTTTAACCTGTTTTTGGTTTCAGGTATCAATTTGTCATATAATGTAGCCTAAATGCCACATTTGAATTACACCAGTTATTAGAACCCTGTCATAACCATAATAATATTGTTTCTCAAGTGTTTCGCTGGTTGTGTTTTCTATTGTCAGGGAATAATGTGTGGTGCCAGAAACCCAGTGCTACACATGGTGCTCCCAGTCTCAACCCAATGGAACTCCACTTCCACAGTGTTCTCTGATGGCTCAAGGGACTGGAGGGAATCATGCCATGTAACAAATGCAAATGTGGAAGCCAGTGAAATGGAGAGACTTCAAAGTCAAGTGAACTTCTAAGATCTTGTTTGATGTTCCAGGGCTCCTCCTTCCTTGAGAGTTCACTATGCAGGATGCTAGTGAGTCATGGCACAGTCTCACGGCCACAGGTTCACATACTGCTTAGGGAAACAAAAGATATCAGTTTTCTCACACACCAATGGGCAACAACCCAATGTCTAGTCTTATGTAGTTTTCTCACACATCAATGGGCAACAGCCCAAGGTCTAGTCTTGTATGTAGTTTGACTAATACTGTAACTGTCAGGATTCCCTGTTTTCGTCCCCGGTCTGGCCCCATCTGCTGGACGCTTTGGGGTTTTTACATCTGTTTCTGTATCTCTTGTCACCCACCTGTTTGTAATTATTGTTGTCAATCATTCACTCATTATGTTTGTGCCCCTCATTGGTTCCCGCTCCCCTTCCCACAGTATTTATTCCCTGTGATTCCTCTGTTCTGTCTCTGATCGTTGTCTGAGTTACCTGTTGTTACCTGACCTAGAAATTGTGATAGTAATCTTGTTATGACCTGTCTGTCTCGTCTGTTATCTGCGTTTGCCTTGGACTGTGTTTTTTGAACCTGTTGATGCTCTCTGCTTTTTCCCTGGATTTACGTTTTTGTACCTTTTGATGCTCTCTGCTTTTTCCCTGGATTTATGTTTTTGTACCTTTTGGATGCTCTCTGCTTTTGCCGAATCCTGGGTTTGCAAGGACTGAATAAATCATTCTTATCTCTGATTCTGCATTTGGGTCTGACTTTCTGAACCCTGACAGTAACAGCAATCTGAGATAGGCAGGATATGCAGACATAACATGCATGTCATGCAGACATAGCACGACAAAGCCAAACAAAGAGGGATTTGATTTTGTCACATGCATAACACCAATAAAATACCATCTATTTTTATAATGAGAAATGCTTCAAAATATTTAAATAACAGTGTATGCTTTCTCATGTTCTGTCACATGCATAACACTGGATATGCCCACCATTATTTTTGTGTTGTGTCTACAACTATTATCGCATTTAAGGGCCAATTAAGGGTTCACGGCAGAAAGTCTCTGAGAGATAAAAGTCAGTCTATCTGGCATGTGCAAATGGGTTGTGCTGGGGTAACTGTGCTGGGGTCAGTCCCAAGAGCCACGATGCATAATGTAAAAGGCTGGTGGGGTTTCAGCACGGAAACATCACAGGGAGCTTTCATTTGAACTTCCACAACACTAAACGAGTTAGCTCTCCACTCCCGCTCTAGTGGTGCTGTGCTGTGCTGAAGAGAGGAGAGATTAAAAAATCAGCAGTCAGAGAGAGAGAGTTGGGGGAGAAAGAGAGAGAGAGAAAGAGATGGGGGAGAAAGAGAGAGAGAGAGAGCAGTGGCCTCACTTTTTATCAAATGGGTTGCTTCCACTGCTTGAGCAGACATATCAAAGGGGTCACTGAGCAGCCCAGTAAATCCTTACACACCCTGCCAGCTCACGGCCATTTAGGGTCCACAGAGGCAGAGACTGGTCATGTGTGGCGCTCGCTCCTTTTTCTCCTGGTTAGGCTTCATCGTGTGCATAAAAACTGCCATTAACATGCACATTCAAAGGAGCACAGACACATTACATACAGTAGTAGTAGTATGTCAACAGCGTTAGGGGAGAAACATGCGTCTGTCTATCTGTTCATGCATAATGAACCAGTCAAGATATAGTCTAAGCTTCATTTGACGTCCCGTAGTTGCAGTACATCCACAAATATCGTTTTAAAAAGCCTTATCAAATTAAATCTGGATTAAATCAAGATTATTGTTCTTTTTCTTCCATACCACATTAATGGATCACATGGTAGGCTATGAACAAGACCAGTCAAAGTCTATCAAATCAAACTGGAGTTCGTAGAAAATGGGTGTTTATACACCAGTTTATGGAGCTGAGATTAGAGTGCTCTGTGGCATAGATTAATTGGAGCCCATATCATTGGCTTAGCACATCAGAGGGCAAAGGGATGTACCAGTGTTTCAGCATCTCCTGATGTTGAGTTCTGTGTAGAGGAGTTCCAGGTAACTCTCCAGGTAAATTTCCCTTATCAGGGGCCATGTTGTTTCATGAACTCACTCTCTCTGACTCTACAATGGCCCTTATCACACTTATCAGGGGTGCAGAACAGACAAACCTGTTGTCCTTGAGTAGCCTACATCTGATGAGGAAATGGCAGATTTGAGAGTAATCTGTCAGCTGCCTGTCCTTGTGTTGGCAGATAGGCGTGATAGACGCTATGGAGTCTGACAGAAGGACGCAGCAATAGGACACGTGGTGCTTATCTTGTTGCCGTTATTATCTAAATATTGTTGGATCAGGTCAATAAGTGACTGCCATGTACATAATAATGACCTTTGAGGTTTGACACTAATAGTTGTTAAGTTATATTTCAACTGCTTCAGAGAAAGTTATCCAAGTTGAGTAATTCTTGCTGATGCAACAGTGGGGTGCTACAAGTATACCAGGAATACGAAGAAATACTCTGAATCAGGTGTTGGGAGTGACTCCACCATTCTGCCTATATTGTTAGTCTTGGTACCTCCGTCTAAACCCAGTTCCTTCTCTGAGATAATTCACCAAATTTTGCCTGATTCAGATGATAAAATCTCACAGTTTAGGGTGGGATTCAAGAACCAGGAATCGAACAGAAATGAGAATCGAACGTTTCAGTTCACTGGAATTGTATCCCTCTGAACCTATCAATTTCTCTTATCATTATCGCCATGTTTTTCAGACTGTGGTCTGTGGGTCTCTCAGAAAGCAAAATTGAAATAGATAACACAATTCTACAAGGTTTGGAGCGGAGTGCCGTTAAACCCGTTTAGCTTTTTGTAAAACGAGCATAACTCACAGACTCGAGTGGGTTATTGCTTTTCTAAAAAGGTTACCAATTTAACCAGGAATGGTTTCATTAAAGGAAGATGCAACAACGAGAAATGTAGCGGATTATTCATAGATAACAATTCCTCTGCCTACAAATATAATTCCTCTAGCTGAATGGTTGCCAAGTAACGCACAAGCACAGCTACCATTCACTTTCCTACAGCACAGCAATATAGAATGGAATGTGGTTGGAACCATGGCATATCATGGATTTTACAACGGCATGGAACACAACTCCAGATCGATCGATTTCAGAAATCATTCTAATAAACTGCTATGGCCACCTTAGTAGTGTAGGATATATTATAGGCCTATGTGCTAAAACTGAAAACCTGTGTAGAATACCTTCTAAACAGTAAGGAATTGATAAGGGAATTGATAAAGAATTGGACCAATAAGCAGAAATAGGAGTGGTATTGATACTGATAAAAATCTTTTCAACTCCCACTCCTACTCACAGTGATCTCACATGCACCCTTGGTTAATGCTAAACCTAAACTGTGAGATCCAGTATCTCAGAAAAGTTAGTACACCCCTCACATTTTTGCAAGTATGCTGTTCTATCTTTTCATGGGACAACACTATAGAAATGAAACATTGATACAACTTAAGGTAGACAGTGTACAGCTTGTATAGAAGTACACTTTGACTGTCCTCTGAAAATAACTCAACATACCATGCCATTAACGTAGAAACAGCAGGCAACAAAAGTTAGTACAGCTCACAGTGAACATGCCCTAAGTTAATACACCTCACAGTGAACATGCCCTAATAGTTACCAAACTGTCAATATTTTGTGTGAGCACCATTATTATGCACTGCCTTGACCTTGAAATTCACCAGAGCAGTACAGGTTTCTACTGGAATCTTCTCCAATTCCGTCATGATGGAAGTGGCATGTATGTTATGTAGTCCTCCTATAGTCCTCTGAGATTGGCCATTTAAGGGGAAGTTGGCTCAGCCATTCACACACAGACTGGTCTACAAGGTTTGACAGGCTAATCCCATTTCTCCTCCCTTAACACTAGCACTTGATTTCAAGCACCCTCCAAAAGAAGATACCCATCGATAATGAAGTGAGAAGTGTTGTATTACTGTAATATTTGTTATTATTTGCAAATGCTTAAACACAGCATGCCAGAAATGGAAATCTAATGTCCAAAACCTTAAATGCAGTACAAAACTCTTATGTCAGCAATAACAGTAGCACAACATTTACATAGATGATAATTCTTCAATTACAGTAACACTGAACAGATAAAAGAAAAGAAAAGGAAAAATAGAAATGCCATTGGAAGGTTTGACAGGTGTTGACAAGAGACTGATGTTTTGTTGTATTTGAAATAAAAAAAACATTACAGATGGGTAAAGGCATGTTAGCAGATGGGAATAACTGTAGGCCTGTGCATCTGCAACAATTCTTGAAATTTTTCTATGTAACATTTATTATGTAATGTAAAATGACTTCACTATTAACACTCACACAAATTTAATTGGTGGTTACTGTAAATGGAAGTGTAGTCCAGGAAATTGCAAATTTGAAAAAAGGTGAAATGGATGTAGTTTCAGAAATTCCATTCATTGTTAGCATTTTGAAAGTCAGTATAGTCTAAGTTCATTGTAAAACACATGCTAGTGTTTGGTAGAATTATTTGATTTTGAGCCAGACTGTCTGTGTTTTGTTAACAAAATGTGCTTTTGACAAGAAAACAAATTGTTTGGCTAATTGTGTGACGTAGGTGTTTTGCTGTGTGGATTTTAAGTATAGGTTAATGCTGTAGCATCTACTGTGTGTTTCTTTCTTTTAGCATCTGCTGTGTGTTTTCCGCTGATGTGGATGCACTTCACACATGTACATGTCAACATGTATATGTTTGTGTCAGAACTGTAAAAGGGGCTTTGCAGAGCCACAGTGGAGCAGCTCACAGGGGACTGTGTGTGTGTGTGTGTGTGTGTGTGTGTGTGTGTGTGTGTGTCTGTGTGTGTATGTGTGTGTGCATGTGAGAAGCATGTCACTTTGCAGTAACATCAGAGGTGTTCTGGGGTCTCAGGCAACAACATGCTTCCCTTCAGAAGCACGTATACAGCGTGTCAGCAGGCAGCGCCCACTGTCCTCTCTCATCTGGTGCCAGGGCTGCTTATTATGTGCCAGCTGTGACCTTGCGGGGTGGGCTCAAGGCAGTGGCACACTGGTAACAAAAAGCTGCATGGAAACTCGCTGTCAAGTGAGCCCAAATTCAAACTGACACTTGTTTATCGATCAACAAATCATTAATTAATTTGTCTTGTTTGGGCTGGGAAAATATGTAAAACAGCAAGCTGCCTTTTCAGTGGTTTGTGGCCAAGCTGAAGTCTGTGTTTAACTAGTGCATCTTTGGGCGCATCTGGATTGCTTTCTCCTTAATCTCCCTCACTCATTGTAAAGATGAATGGAATAGACCAGACTATTTGATAAAACAGACATTCAGTCTGTTAAACAAAGTCTTCACCCATTTATTTATGATATTTACAATCAACCCAGACAACCTGTTTTTTATCAATTTTTTTTATTTTTTTACTGGAGACGTTTTTAGAAATGTTTGTGCATGCGTTAAACCTTTGAAGTGGTCAGACCTGCAGCGGGACTGAAGCACTAAATGAATATTTCAAGAGTCAACAAATGCAGTTTATTGCTTAGATTATTTAACTAGTTCACTGCACCAATAGCTTATGAATGGATCCAGGCGTCCTGCTCACTGTCTGATAGTCAAGCCCTTTGGCTACTCCTCCGCCCCATGTGCAGCAGTGTGCTCAAACACCTGAAGGAACTTACACATTTTTCCACCTTAGCCAACAAGGCCCTTTACAGCTTCTGCTGCTCAGTTTGGCTCAACTGTTGGCTGAGCATTTCCTCTCTCTTTTTTACCCTTAGAAACAAACTGCCTGAGGGCTGGTCACTTTGCAGTTGTGAGGGAGAAAAAAAAAAAAGAAAACCTTACTGCGATTATTGATTGCACCAGCCATATTGCTGCAGCTAAGAGGACCAATTGAATTTCTGTATAGGCAATAAAACATTTTACAAAAACAACAAAAACACTTTGCTCTTGATAAGACCAGCCCACAAGGAACATTCCCAATCGCCTCTGTGGTTCGTCCTTATCTGGCCCCCTGACTCACACACACACACATACACACAACATGTGAACTGGACACCAGAAGGACAATAAAGTCCTAACTTAGCATATAGTCTATGTTTTTTCTCTGTTTCTTCCTCTCTGTCCCTGTGCCGTGCCGTAACAGCATCTCGTTGTCAAGCTCATTCTCCTATTGATTATCGTTGTGTCCTACTGTTGAAGTGTCGGGGACTATCGAAGTGCAGTGCATATCTGTGGGTACACGGCCAACAACATGCTGAGTGCAGTGCCATGCTGCCAAATGAACGGTGGCTTCTAATGACCTAGAGTCCCCCCTCACCAAAGAGGCTTATTGAAATGATATAATTGCGGGCTTTGACATTGACTGGACACTGTCTAATTCACCCAGCTACAGTGGACATGGGGCTCTGCTGTTCTCTTACTTGCCATTTTATCTCTGTTCCTTTTCTGCTCAACATTTAACATACACAGGTGCTGTTTATGCACCTACATACATTCATATATATATATATATATATATATATACACACACATACATACATACAAACATACACACACATACATACATACATGCATGCATACCTGAGACTTTTTGAGCCTTTTTAGACTTTTTGAATTTGGATTTCACCCAGTAAGACTATAAAATGCAAAACAATTCAATTGTTTGTGTGTAATTAGCACCAAAATATTCCAACATTTAGCATCAGTAGGACCATGTGGGACCAAATCTATTGTGATAAAGTCAAGCCAAGCTGGGGAGGCTGGCCTGGGACTGAGGTCCATCACAGGCAGGCAGGACAAGAGAGTGTACATGCCAGACTGCTAGGGCTATTACTTTGATCAATTAATAAAACTAGATACTTGATCACCTCACAGTGGTGTGAGCTTACAGCATTTGGATTGAGGTCCTTTCTTATCGTCCACTGATTTAGGCTATAAAAGCCTGCCAGTGTTACTTTGATTCATTGACTGAATTGGTTCTCAACTTAATTGTTCTGACTGACCACTGAGTGAATTGTCTGTATCACTCCAGCCTATGTATGCCCATGTTTACAGAAATCATAGAGTTTTAAGGTTTGTCGTGAGAGTGCTGAACTTATGACACCACAAACTCTGAATGACGTCAGAAACGATAAGCAACATTTCATAAGAAACAGAAAGCCCTATAATTCCTCTCCTATTTTATTGTTTCAACTGTTGCAGTTGGCCTCTGTCCCACTGACTCTGAGAGCAATTGGCCATGGTGTGCTGCTTACCATGAACCACAGATCTGCTACAGACTAGATTTTTTGTTTATCAGAAAAGGAAGTGGGGAAAAGGAGGTCACTAAGTCCCTACAATGCTGCACTATCAGCACTGACTTCAGAAAGAGAAAATTATTAGGGCTTCGGATGAACGTTTACGGCGGTGTTAATCACGATGCATTCAGAGGCCTGACAACTGCTCTGTGCTTGTAGGTGTGCTATGGGAAAGTGTCTACTCTGGGTGCCAGGACTGAGAATTTTTATGGCTTTATGGTGCATGGCTGTCTGTAGGACTGAGAGTACTGCTCTTGGTTGGTCTGAACTCAACACTTAGGTCTTTTTATGGGGAATGAGAAGCTTAGCAGACTCTCATATGGCCCAGTAAAGTCATAAAAATAAATGATAACATGAGAACTATATAAAATATATACCATATAAAAGAAGTGATAACATGAGAAACATATAACATATATACCATATAAAACATATAAAATATATAAAAGAAGTGATAACATGAGAAATATGTTATAAATATGTTATGCACAATCCTAATGACCTCTGTCCTTTCTTCCTCTAGCTGTGGGGGAAATCTGAGGTTAGGTAATAGTTTATTGCACAGATGCATCTCTGCACAGTGTCCAATTCAGTGTGGACAATCAAAACAAATCCTGCTCGCACATATATCCATCAACAATTGGAAATAGTTTGACTCAAGGCAATAATTCAATTATCAAAGCAAAGTTAAGAAGATACCATTTTCCTTCGGTATTAACCCCTGAGTTAGAGGCATTATAAACAAGGATTATAAAGTCTTCTTAATGCTTTTAAATGATTGGTATAATAACCCATAGTTATAACTAGTTATAGCAAAGTTGTACTATAAGCCTTTACAAAGCATAAGTGCTTTTTAAGCTTCCTTTACCTCTGTGATGTTCTGTTTACTGTCATCATAGCCATTATGGGGAGGTTATAACATGACAGCCTATAAGGTCTTATAACACAACTTTGTGACACTTTATGAATGAAGCTATAAGTGATTATAAATGTATGTCAGTCATTACAAGGCATTAATAATACTTTTATGACTTTTCAACCCTTCAAGAACATGTTAATGCTTTATGGGCACACACTTCAGTGTTCCCATCAGGCTATTTTTTTTTGCATGTTCTATGGCACATGCCCACCTCTGCTTCAGTTTCTCTCCTCTCTGTTTAAGAAGCCACTGAGGATAGCTGTCAACGGAATCTCCCCTCCTCGTCTTTCCTGGCCTGGTCTCCAGTGCAATTTCACTTAACATCTCATATCATTTCAAGAGTCCCCTGCTAACAGTTCCAGTCTACAGTGTCTTTAGAGCCAACCGGCTGATCTCAAATCATGCCTGACATGCAGAAACCACGGAAAGAGCTGCTGGACAAAAAAAAGAATTCAACTCCTCTGGTAATTAATGCTTAGTGGTGCCAGGTCTGTGTCAGTCTCGAGCCTCTATCTAGAAACTGTGCAGTGTGTGTGTGAACACTGGAAAGCATATGGTTCTTTCCACACACTTCGAAATAGGGATGGTTGCATAAATCTCATGTTACATGACTGTTAAACAACTCCAGATTTCTGTAGGCATGTGTCTTGAGAAACATACCACCACAGGCATGCCCTGATAATGGGTGAGTTGTCGATGAGTATCTGTCTGTGGACTGGTTTGATAATGGGTGAGTTGTCGATGAGTATCTGTCTGTGGACTGGTTTGATAATGGGTGAGTTGTCGATAAGTATCTGTCTGTGGACTGGTTTGATAATGGGTGAGTTGTTGATGAGTATCTGTCTGTGGACTGGGTTGAGTCCAGGCTGCCATGATGACATGAACACTCCAAGAATGTCCGCTGACCCTCACTTAGCAACCAGTCAGATCTCATGTTTCCTGCTTCATTTTCTCCCTTTGCTCAGAGGTCTTTCATGGTACGAAAACCACTCTGTTTTTTGGTCACAACAGGATTTAGTCACAAGAGGATTATGGTTTGTGAAGATTTTTAGCTTGGTTCCTTTGTATCATCTAGAGATATGATTGTGAGGACATAGGAAACTACAAGTGAAATCATCTGCTTCCAATTAACAGTTTGACACACACTGAACTAATACATTGGAATCATAGAGCAGTTACATTCTGTATTACAGAAGTAAGACGTTGGCGTCAGCTACATAAATATGATTTAAAATCACTCAAAATGTTTTAGGTTTTGTTAAAGGTTTAGAAAACCCTGTCACTTGTAAGCTGCTGTTGTTGTAAAAAGTGACATCACCTAGTTGAATCTAAGGTGTAGAATCAAGCTCTCACTGCACATTAACACCACCTATATCAAGCAGGTGACCAGGTCGCTTTTTACCCAGAAAGCATTGAAATGTCAGTGCAATGGCAGCCTACAAGCTCTGCAAATGAAAGGAATTTCTAAAAGTCTGAATGAAAAAGAAAGCATTTAAAATCCTGTTAAATATAGTTCGTACAAACTTCAGTCTTATAAAGTCAACATGTCAACCAGTCAGTCATCCTTTTAAGAATGTTATATTGACTATTCCCCCTTCAGTACTCAGTGGCTTAACTAAACCATTTCTACTGTATTCAGTATCCTATAAACTGGTTGATAGTTGGAGGAAAATTAGTTTGATTCTGTGAGTGACAGTCCAAAAAGCCTAACCTGACACATATAGATACAGCACTTCAGATTTCAACAGCGGTGGTGACATACCCCATATATATAATGGCAAAATATTGAACTGTCACTCAGTGCTTTGTAGTCTCTGTGAATTCTCTGGGCATCTGTTTGAAGGGGACACTGGCAATGTGGCCATGACAGCACATGTTTGGCAGTGAAATCTGTCAGACTGCATTGATCTTCCCCTGAGGGCAGCTGGACAATGCTGAATTATGGCTGTTGAGTGGTGCCACGCACTGGATGCCATGGGAGCAGTTCACCTGTGTGTTGACTAATGGAAAACAAACATCAGCTAATTGAGACCCCTGTAATATCTCTAATTTTGCTTAAAGACGGGGGGCAGGCGAGCGGGAGGGGGGGTGTAGGAACTAGCTACATTTATAGGGGCTCATTGGCCAACTAGCTAAATAGAAAAAGAAGTGTTTTAACAAATGGTGTAGCGTGTTAGATCAAGATTATGGGATGCTTCTGAAAGCAAAGGAAGTAGCCTGCAGAAAGAAGAGAAACCCACTGGACCGCAGTACTGAAATCCTTAACCCACTGGACCAGAGTACTGAAATCCTTAACTCGACTGAATATTCTAAAATAAAATGAAGAACAACTACAAACAACTAAATAAGACAAGAACAACTATTGAAGAGAAGCAGACAGCCTCGAGTACAGTATCAGACACTGCAAATAATGTAAACCTTACAAGCCAGTGTACAGTGCAGTCGTGTACAGTAGCTTATTAGCATCCCACTGTTCACACACACACCTCCAGTACTGTAAAGCAATACTTCTTTCTGATATACAAACCATCCAGTTGGAGCAATATTCATACTCTTATGCGTAAGAACAAATTTCACACAAACCAAATATTTGGAAATGCTCTACTAGCCATCACTGTAGACTGTATCTATGACACTCTATGGCATGACCAGTGCAGACTGTATCTATGACACTCTATGGCGTGACCAGTGCAGACTGTATCTGTGACACTCTATGGCGTGACCAGTGCAGACTGTATCTGTGACACTCTATGGCATGACCAGTGCAGACTGTATCTATGACACTCTATGGCGTGACCAGTGCAGACTGTATCTGTGACACTCTATGGCGTGACCAGTGCAGACTGTATCTATGACACTCTATGGCGTGACCAGTGCAGACTGTATCTATGACACTCTATGGCGTGACCAGTGCAGACTGTATCTATGACACTCTATGGCGTGACCAGTGCAGACTGTATCTATGACACTCTATGGCGTGACCAGTGCAGACTGTATCTATGACACTCTATGGCGTGACCAGTGCAGACTGTATCTATGACACTCTATGGCGTGACCAGTTCTGATTGCATAGATGCCAATGCTGAACACAGCATTTTCTATTTAAACCATTCTCCCCTCTGACATGAATCCGTGAGTCAGGAATAAACACTACCTGCCCAATACCCTCTCCCCCTGGAATCTCTTCTCGTGCTTGCAACATCTGAACTTGTCAGGGGGAGAAGCCCAATCGAAACACAAGAGCAAAAAAAGAGCTTTTCTTTGCCAGTCGTTCCTGAGCTGGGAGCCTGAGTGCAAACAGATGTCTATACAAATGACCCCGAATAAAGGTGCACATGAACACTCAAGAGCAGAGCTCAGCGTAAGTGAGCACGCTCCGTGGCCTCTCCTCCTGACTGGAAGACATCAACAGAAATCATAAACCTGCTTGTCCTTTTTTCAAAGTTCTCATAGTGTTTCATAGTGTCCTCAGTGAACTAGCCTTCTGGTCTCTTCAATTCATTCGGTTCTATTCCCATCACACCATGGCTTGGTTAAGCGCTTCTTTTAAAAGTTGTGATATATGAGCGTATATTGAATATTTTTCTCTCTGTGTGTGTGGGGGGGGGGTCACCTGTCACTGAGCCATGAAATGTCACTGAGCAGCCCAGAGAATGACTCAGTCAGTCAGTCAGTCAGTCAGTCTTTTACCCAAATGACTCAGAGAGATAATGCCCCTAAGAGGAACACTGATGTGCATAAACAGCTTCATCAGAACCACGTTACCCCAGCTCCCCTCATCTAAGGTGGTTTTCTGTGCATGACTGACCTTCTGAAACTAGGCACTAGCAGTACTGCGCACAGAAAGACAATAGAAAAATGAAAAATCATTTTGCATCGATACAAAATTGGACTGTAAGGTTTTCCTTTTGCTATGTACTGCTTGTATTGTGTAACATGATGTTACTATAGTTTCAGCAGGTCTGCGTAAGCGGTGTGGTTTGAGCTCACTCAATATGGTAAAGCTCAGCAGCACTCTGTGTACACACCATCTGATAGCCCCGCTGGTACCATCAGATTTGATCAGTCAACTCTGCAGACATTGGTCGTGTCTGGTAAGGAACAGAAACAAAGAGAGGAGTGGCCCTAATGACTTCAACTGTAATGACCCTATCACAGATGTAAGCAATTTTATAGAATACATTTACTTACTATGTTTAAAAAGACTTCAATTTCACCTTCCCTGGCACCAGCCTTCTGAGAGGGAGCCAGGAGTTTCCTACTTGAACCAGCCAGAAAGCTGATCTCTCCTGGATCAAGACTTCATCCAATTTTATGGAAACTTTGTCTTTTGTACAGAACTGCAGCTGCATGTCACGCTAGCCATTACCTTCCTTATCTCCTTCGAATGGCAAGAGCGCGGAGGGAGGGGGGGGGTCTTGGAAACAAATCTAATCTTAAAATGGAAAAATCAATTGTTTCAATATTCGTGGTTAAGTCTAATTTGCTACTCCATTAAGTCAAAGGGATGCTGGAAAACTCTTAGCAGTGACATCAGAGGTGACAAACATCAGCAGGGCTCTGTGGTTTCCTGCACAGGGAAGCAGCAGCAGCAGCAGGAGCAGGGGTGGGAATGGGTGAGGATTGTCAGCAGAATGAAATTCAAAGTCTGGCCACAACAGACATCAGGATAATGTTTAGAGAGCATCTAGAGAGCAAAAGGCATCAATAAAGTAGATAAGGAAACATTTTTTGCCTCACCACACTCCCCTAATGGTTCAGTGTGGCTGCATGCATCTTCTTGTGTTTATGTGGCAGTAATGTAGAGAAGAAGCATGTCTCTTTGGCCTCCTTTGGACTGACGGCCTGATACACTTTTACGTCTTAACGTCTTAACATTGCTGTGAGAGGTATTTAGAGACACATTCATGTCTGCTGTGTGTGTGTGTGTGTGTGTGTGTGTGTGTGTGTGTGTGTGCACTGGTAATACAGATAGGATTATGCTGTATACACCCCAGCAAAGTGAGAGCATGCAGCACACTTGCTTTGGCTGAAAGCTCTCTGAGTGTCTTCATAGTTTGATATCCCGTGTCTACACCTACAGTATCTGTGCAAGCTCAGTTAGACTCACAGACAAGCACATCCATTTGATGTTCATTTTCCCCAGTCTGCCATCTCTACTCCTTGAAGTTAGTTGTGGATGGAAGACTTGCATTATTAAAAAAAATTCTCATCCTGAAGACATTGTCTCTAATATATGTGCATATCCTTTGCTGCTAATCAGGATCTATGCTGCACTATTTCACATAATTACACAAGTTATTTATTTGTTGAATTATATTGGTCAAAGATTGAAAATCTACCATTATTTCAATGGTGGATTTGTTTTTAAAATATGATACATTGTTTCAGTGTTTCTGCAGTCGCTTGAAAGGAAATATACCATTTTCAATAATGCAGTGTGCTCTCAGACAGCATAATCCTTTTCAGATATGATCGTTTCTGGCAGCTGCCTGAATTCATTTTCCTGGAAAACCTCTCTAATGCTGTTTCAATTCTTCACCACAATACACAGGACCAGGTGGACTTGTTACAAGAAATAATGCAGAAAAACTTGCCATTTTCCATTTCTCCTGTCCGTAACAGGCATAAACCTCACAACCTGTGCAAAGGACATTAAAATCATCATACTATGTAGATTTATGCCAGTCCAATAGTCCAATAGTCAACAAAGAGCTGCCAGCTTTTGGACTATAAATAGAATACACTAATCATAGTACAGAAATGTTCTTGTATATACACATAAATATATCATACAGAATAAGAACATTATTATACATTCTTATATTATATTAGCCTATTGTTAATAACTGTAAGAAACATCACAATTAATTAGTATAGCTCATATATCTGTATGTCAAATAGACAAATATACTTGCTTGTGACTCTGTTGCAGGCTAACACATAGTCTTTTTTGATAATGCATGAGATGATATTTCCTTAATTTCCTACAGGATAATAAGATATCTATTTATCCATCTATTTAGTCTTCTCATCATCACGTCGAGGATTTTCATATTTCATCTAGTATTTGCACACACATTAATAAGCTGCCTGCATACTATACAAATGCAAACATAAAACATTAGACATTTTTCAGCCATTTTGTCAAGCTTAGCTTTGAAATTCAAAATTCAAATTTCAAATATATATATATATATATATATATATATATATAGATATACAGCAGTTTGCACCTCAGTAACCTCATAGCTGCTAGCATGTGTGTGTGTGTGTGTGTATGTGTATGTGAGAGTGCTCAGCAACCTCATAGCTGCTGAGCATGTGCGTGTGCGTGTGTGTGTGTGTGTGTGCGTGTGCATGTGCATGTGTATGTGTGAGGGTGGGATGTTAAAACTTTAAAGCGATGCCATTTTACAGCTTTAATTATTGAAGCCACTTGGCAAACCATGAATAGGCTGTGCATAATGCAGGGCTTTAGAGGTATTTCAGTGCTGTATACCTGGCCATTTCACTTATTCTGGCTCTGCATATCAATTATAAGGGGCCCAGAGACGCACATGTGCCTCAAACACACACAGTACATGTGGGCAATTCAAAAGAATGTGCCAGAAGGATACCCTCTAGATGGAGAAGAGGGGCTGATGAGAGGGGCCAGACACTACACCAATGTGATGGGAAACACTTCATCACTTATCCACAGTTACCCCCATTCTAACAGCATGTATCAGAAACTGATGGTTATTCCAAGGTAACATTTTGTCAGAAGATTGGGCACATTCAATGTTCATGAGAAGTTTTAAATGAACTGATAATGCACATGAAAGTGATATCAGGTCAATTAAAACATACTCTCCCCACACGCTTACTAAACTCACTCTCCCCACACGCTCACAGGCTGTTTGTCAGTTGAGCTTAATGCCCTAATCACCAACCACCTTTGGTTATTGCTGGCAAATTGATGAGGAAAAGATTAAATCTACACAATGAAATGTCTTAGGAACAGATCTGCTTATAAATTGCTGTGACATAAAAGAAAAGAAGGATTTTAAGAGAGGTTTTTAAGACAAGAAAGAGTTCACTTACCTTGTAAGGACAATGGGAGTCTGTTTACAACAGTCCAGGGGTTTATTTTACTTTTATAGACACCTCTGACATCAATTTGTCCTTGGCACAACAAAACACAAAACACCCACATAATTCTGAGAGAGGGGCCCCAGCTTATCTTTAAACAGTGCACTGGCTGTGTGTGGAAGTGACTTTTAAGAGCGTCTTAAATGTTCCTTAATCCCAGCATCTGGAATCACTTGAAAATGTGTGCTTTCAACTCAAAGAGGACCTCAGGTCTGGTGTAGTGGCAGATTAAAGTAATCCATTATAATGTCTTTCTGAAATAAAATGCCCCTCTAATCTAATATACAGCAGGCTAATGTGCAGTAGGCCATGGTCCATTTATGACTGCCACCACAACACCTGCACCTGTCAAAGGAAATGCTGAGGTAAATGTATCAAATGATCATCAAACTCCAGTGTTTACATTTGAATTGTGGTTTTAACTTTGATAGAGTTAATGTGTGACTTTTGAAAATAAACAAAAACCAATTGTGATCCGGGTGGTATTCTAAGTGGGTGGTTATGTGAAAAGTTAACCTGCAGGAAGCCATAAACCTGCTAACAAAGAAGCCAGTTAGCTTTGATCAGTAACAAGAATGAGGACTTCAGGCCCTTCATTATCAGGTTTAGCACTACCTCTGGGTTAACCTACCCAGATTTGCTACTTAACCTCCTTCTTGGAATACCCCCTGGTCTCTAGTGCTGTGGGTTGGAAAAAGAACAAGAGAATTTGATACATCATAGACCGAATAGTAAACCGGCAGCTGACACTAACAGAGTGGGGCACAGAAACTCCCTTTTAGTTTAATTTTCCTATGCCCCATTCAGTTGATGTTTTTTGTTCTTTTTCCTACTGACAACACTTGGTGACCTCAGACAACAGAGTTATGGACTGAATCACATTGGATTTGTCTGTGCACGTCAGGTTGTGCTGTTCAGGATCTGACCCAGACTCCAGCTGTCTCGGTTCTCGAGCGCTAAAGCTGGTTCTGTGGGATGAGGAGTTGGATGAGTAATTGAGGTGCACACACATTAAATGTCACTTGTCAGGGACCGATGCCTCACGATTGGACTTCTATTTGCAAACGTTTACCACTGTCTCCCACACACCTCCAAAAATGGTCATTTAATAAAAGTTGCCCTCATTAATTCTGGGTCATGATTGAATTATTTATAACATCTACAATTGGTTTCCTTTTATAACTTAGCATCTTATGCAAACAACTGTCGTTTCAGGGATGACTTTGGAAATAATTTGTACTCGTGTCTATTTTCTGAGTGTTGCACTGTGCTCAGCTTTAAATGTTATGCAGGAGTCGCTGGAGGTTTAAGGGATTTGTCAGTTTACTTAAGACAAACTTTCCCCCTGTGAAATGACGTCAAAGGGGTATAGCCAAGACTAAATAAGGCTTTTTTTGTTCTTGTCAGTTTGCAAACTGTCTTCACACTCTTCTTAATGGGCTATTTTTGAATGCTATGCAGCTGAAGAGGAGAAGATCCATTAGGGCAAGCTTTTTTATATTATACAGTTGATGCAGACCTTTCTGTCCATAAAAGTCTATGTTTAGAATTGCTGTGTGTGTAGGTAGGTGTTGCCCATTAACAAGAGGCTTTTACAACACATTACAACACATATTGAAGCTTTTCCTAAACGGATCTACCTTGGCACCTTCTGCAGTTGGTGAGGACCACAGTCTATGGGTCACTTCCCCTTCGCTGTGGACTGAAAACGTGTGTGTGTGTAAAGTGCAGGCGCCACGCTATGTGATGGCAACAAGGATAAACTACAGCACTGGAGAGTGGAGGCAGGAGAGAGGGAGAGAAGGAAAAAAAAAAACAAGTGTCTAAAAGCCCTTCCAAATTAAACGTAAGACAGAGCAGTCTTTCACTTGAGACGCAAACCAACAAAGTGGGAGGCTCTATTATTAAACACTAGTCTCTGGAGAGAGGAGAAAGAGTGCTAGTCTACTCTGCGACGTAATTCTCTGACAATTTTCTGTCATTGAGGTTTCAGACCATCACTATATATGGGCATGGCATAGCTAACAGGGATTTACCTCAGGTTTGCGGAAATTATATTTTGCAGGTGCCATGAATCATGGATGTTCAGTTAAGTGGGCCTGAGCCAGAATGGTGACTAATCAGCCACTTAGTACTTTGGAAAAAAAAAAACAATATTCAAACACAAGGTAACACTCTACTGGAGGATGTTGACATAAGAGTGACATTAGCATGTCCTAAACTTGATACGCACCATGAACATTAATAAACATTATTTTTTATCACTATTTTCATCAAGTATTATTCGTTTTTGTGATGTGTGACACTGTTTGGGATGAAGACATTACAAAAACAGAATGTTTTGGGAGGGTTACACTGAAAATGAAAGGAGAAATTTCTACATTGTCTTATTTTCATACAGAACTGGGTTTTTCTTACAGTAATGTATTTTCATGGTGAATAATTCTGATTTTTTAGATTACTACCTGAAATACCATGTTTGTTTTCCTTTACAAACAGCTAGTTTTCATCTGCGTATAGGCATGCCATGGAAATGTGCTTTTGACAGCTGCCCTTATGGGTAGGAAAACAGAGAGAGTCGTTTGGGAGAAAGAGAAAGTGAGCAGTCGGCTCTCTCGGCTGTCTGTCCTCACAGTGCCATATGAAAGCTGACATCTGTGTGCAGGGCCATTTCGTATGAGGTGGATAGAATGCGTTATTGCTGGCGGACCTTAGACAAACACAGGGCAAACATATGCAGAACTGTGGGAGCACCATTTCAGGCTCTATTCTTTGACCAGACACTGGAAATTTGTGGTAATTGAACTAGCCTAATTAAAAGCATCATCAGTAAAATGCTGTTTTTGAGACCCACAAATTAAAGATTTCTCCCAACGCAGAGTGCTCAGTCATCTGCTGCAGTATTGTTTCTGCCAATCATGCTATTCTATGTCTCTGCTACACATTTGACTGATTATAAGCTCATATTAAAAGCTCTCTGGTCTGCAACCTAAAAATCAAACCTCCCCAAGCTTCCTCCACAGAAAAGCTATTGCTTTACAGAAAAGACTTTTCTTTTGACATATTACTGCACAATTAGGCTTCTGGGAATATGAATGTCATTTTTTTGTGAGCAAGACCTTGGGTACGCCCTCTGTTGCCCAGAAGGTTTTCAGACATTATGTGGTTGAGACACCAGACAGTCAAACACACTTTTTAGCTGACATGAGCTGTTGCATTAGCCATGATATCCCTGATGCATGTTGGTAGATAGACAAAGGAGCCGCATCTGAGCAAAGCAGAACTTCAAAGCTCCCTTTTCCCACCTATTTTATTATAGAGTGTTGTATTGCTCTGCTCTAACAGCAGTCATTTTAAAGGTTAATAGCACCAGGTAACTTCTGTGGGGCCTTTTATCAAATTGGTTATCCCAGCACATCTGAGTTGGTGTTTAGCTCCCTTGGAGCCCCTATCTCTTCAGTAAATTGTCTGTCATATTAATGTCAATCTTCTGCCTTGTAACGCCTCCTCCGTTAAGTATGCCGTATTGGTAAGTATTACACGTGTCACTCCCTCAACACCTTCATAATGTTGATCAAATTTTCCTGGCATTCTCGGAGTAGCTGTGGCATAACTAGCTGCAGTACCATACACCCGGGGAAAGGATTCGAGTCCGACCTGAGGTCACTCACCAATCCTTACTGATCTCTCTCCCACTCGTTTCCTGTCACTCTGCATTGTCCAATCAGAACAAAGACCAAAAATATGTACACCTATAAACAAAAAGGTTTTCCTTTGAAATCTCAGTGATCCTAGTGAATAATCCTGAATGAGAAGTGCTTACAGTTTGAAACTTTGTAACCTTCATGAAATTAACTGGAACAATACAACTCTCTCTAGTGCTCATGTTCTGATTAATCTGTAATATCAAACTTCACTGCCGGCATAGACAGGGATAATGGGAAGCTGGCAATGATCCTTTTTTTTTCAGCAGAACATGGGGAATGTCAGCACACAAGTTCCCAGCCTTTCAGAATTTTTCACTATCATTACATAAAACATAAAAAAAGGACCACAGGTCCTTTAACATCAATGCTTAAAAGAAATGTATTTTCGCAACACTATAATGTTGTTTTAGCCTGGTTGACACCTGCAAGTTTGAACTGAATTTGCACAGCGGCTTAGTATGGGCTTACTAGCTGTAGGTTTGCCAGGTAGCGTATAGAAGAATTTGATCTACATCCATTTGTTCCACCTCAGGGAGTGCGAGATAACAGCTAAGCATCCAAACCAACTAAATCTCAGATTGATATGGTCATGAAAACCAGGCTATGTTGTTTTGTCAGTGGCACACAGGCTTGTCAGCTAAAATTGATTTTTTTTTATGTTTCACAATATCCAGTGTCCAATCTGACATTGCAAACACAAACCATCAGAACAAACAGAGCTCGTCCAGCGCGTTGATGTGAAGACTGTGTCTCAGTGACCAATGAGACTCTGGATGGAACTGTGGATGGAATTCTATGATGTAGATTTCCTGTTCTGGTAGCCTAGTTGCTGCACACCCATCATTCCACGTTTCTGTGCAGTTTCCCTTGATGGCTGCCACTAAATGGCTCAACTATAGCATGTTGGTAACTCTATCTAATAATTTTCATTTCAATGTCTGGGCATTTATTCCAAGTACATACTTGTGTTCCACTGTCCATGTATTACCATAGCTAACGTGATGAACGATCAAAAAAATGAGTAGAATAATTCTTAGACAAAAGCATTCTGTACAGCAGTTTCTGCAGTCTGTCTTAAGGAACAACACACTACAGCCATTAAAAATAAAGTCTTCTGAATGATTTTTTCCATGCATTTGTTTCTCTCATCTATCTTTACAAACAACAACACTGCAGTACATTTTTTTAAAAGCCTTCAGAATTAGCACAGCTTTCTGTGCAGGCCCTCATGCCCACTCATCTTTGTCACTGGTCATTTGTAGTGGTATGGTAAAGCTTTTATTGTCAATTTGTTCACATGTACAAGACATAGATAGGAATTGAAAATGTGTTTTTTTCACATTTTTTTTTTTCACATCCCCCTGTGGTGGGGAGAGCAAGGGGCTGCTGCGGATGTCCGTAATGTAATAGTGTCAGTTTTGTTTATTCTTAATAAAAGTGCTGATTATCTGTGATACAGTGCAAATAAAATGACTGAATGAATCTTTTGTCCATTGTGAATCATCGATAATGGATCTCTGAATCATAGATTGTAAATCTGTGATTTCTGAACAAAGATAGGCTGTCTCCTTAGTTAAAGCCATCAAGACAAGACACAAGGGCTGTGATGTTTACTTAGCCTCTTGTGCTAACAATCACTAACAGATTGTAGTTGCACTCCGTTAAGTAATACCACATTTCTTTTATTGTCTGCCTGCCATTGGTTCACTCAAACTCAAATACCTGACACCACAGAGAAAGAGAACCAGCAGATGTCTGATGAATTGGACTCCATAAAACTCAGATTTACAATGAGACACACAATAGCCAAACAGAGTTAATGTGTGTGCATTCCATGGTTGTTAAAATTCTTATGGGTAATTTGTAATGGCCTGAAGACACTGCAAGGGTTTTGATAGAAATGCTCTTCTCCTCTGTGGCTTACTGAATAACATGTATCCAAGACAAAAATGTGTAATTTATGGGCATCTCAGTGGAGTTAAACAAAAAAAAAAACTTGTTTGTCAGTTCAGAGAAAATCATCAGAACATCATACGTATTTGTCATTGAGGGGTTCATCTGCAACAGCTGAGCAATTGAATATGATAACACACAGCAGTGGAAATTACTGGATGCAAAGATCCCCCAAGGACCCCCCCGCCCCGCCCCCAGGTCAACTACTGCACCTCTTAAACAGAAGAATGACGTCAGCAGCAGAGGGTCTCAGTGAACAAACAGCAGTGTTTTGGATAAGGTAGATACTCAATCTTAACACATTATACACTGTTTACTTATACAACATTTAGGAAATGGGCCATGTTAGGGAAACATCCAACAATTTGAGACAATTAATGGAGTAGTTCGGGCAGTTTGGGAATTATCTGGTCTGTTGAGGCCAGGTGGGAAGGAATGTAATTTATTGAGAGCATCTCTGTTAAAATGAATTGTGTCAAAAAAGGAAAAAAGGAAAAAAGGAGAAAAAGGAAAACAGGGACTATGTTGCACAAGCACACCACACCACGGGGGCCACTCCCCTGACAGAGAGCCATTTATCTTTCCCTCTTTCTTCTCTGCCTGGGAGACTTACCTTAATTCCAACACTGCTGTCATGCCTCCAGAGAGAGAAGGGGTGTGTGTGTGTGTGTGTGTGTGTGTATGTATATGGGGGGGGGGTCAAGGGCCCCTTTGCATGTGTGTTCTTACCTTGCTCTATCACTGACACAACCTGCCAACTCCAGTCTTTTCCCTTTGGTTTTGGGAATACAGCTGTGAGCCAGCTGTTGTGTCTTTTGAGCTAGATAGATAGATAGATAGATAGATAGATAGATAGATAGATAGATTTGGGTGTCTATGAATTCTGATTAAGACCATATACCATAATACAGTGGCCAATATAGTCCATTGTGTATTTTAGTGCAGTATATCATTGTACAGATTTTGCTGTTGAAAATAAAATAAGAATGCCAAGCAACATTTACTGAACTACACATACACACACCCTTACCTTCAATGGAGTTATAAATAAATTATGTTAGAGGACTCAAGTTAAACAATATTTCACAAAACCTGCATCAAAGAAATTTCACAAGCTGTTGTAAAACATGCTTTGGAAAGATAATACAATCAACATGGGTTTTATAAAGTTTTGACAAACAGATAAATAAAATCTATTTATTATTTCTTCAACCATCCAACCATAATTTAATTCTCCACATGTGGGAATTATCTAATGGAGGGCAAGGTAGAAAAAGTCTCAAATTATGACAATGGCATATGGGACTAAAGGAGAAGCCTATGTAAAATGTCATATCTGACTAATTTTATTCATTTAGTTTGAAAGGGCACTTTTGGCAGACATCCCAGTGATAAGTTAATTTGAGTAATAAAGTTTTGGGTATTTTGGTAGAATCAAGATTAACAATTCCTTCTCTCAAATTATCACAAGCCTGTGATAAGAAACACATGTACGGGACGCAAATGTGGGGCATTCTCCATCGTTTAGGTCCGGCTCCGAAAGGTGATCATTGGGCGGGAACTCCAACCCAAGCCCCCTTTCTCTTGTTCGTGAGCCTCTCTACGAGTGCGTAAACGGACAGACGTCGAGATGGTAAGTTATGCCCTTGAACTGGAACCTTAGAAGATGGAATGTGTGATTTCAATGAAGTTCACTGTGCCACAGGACTGATGAATAAAAGCATGGTCCTGTGTTAAACCAGCGGTGGGTGTGAACTGAGTGCTGCATACACCAGCACGCTCACCAGCAGCGCCGGAGGAGCTGATGAGTAACAAAACAGAATCCCCTCCTCTCCTCGAGCTTCACAATTCGGGATTGGAGCGCGTTAATGTGAGTGTGTTTTTTCTTTACGCCTTGACAGCAATATGTCCTGGGGCAACCGCGGACAAAGAACCAAAGAAGTCTGAAATTTGATAGAATACACGTAGTCATGTTAAGTACTTAATAACGGCGACAGTATTTCAAGCGGACAAGGAGCACGAGTCGACCGAGCTCGACCTGAGGTGACAAAAGCTCTCGGCAGCTCGAGTGCAATCCTTTGGAGTGCGAGGAAAGAAAAAAACAACAAATGGCCTAAATTTGCTGAACGTCAGAAGTTGGTCTGTCACATTGGTTCGCTGGTCCTCGTGTGGGTGCCCTCTATCCATTTACCAGGGAGTGCAACAAAGGAAATGAGATGCGTTGGGTTAGAACATTGAAATCAAACCATTCACAGCACGTGCATTTATATAGGACGTGTTCTTTTCGCAATGACTTACACGTACATAAAATGTCCTCTGGAAATGTCATGCACTACATTATCCAACGCACTGGTATTGCCGTGATGGCTTAGCAGCCAAACGCTCTCAATTGCTACAGGGTACTTCACTCTGCAAATCAATGTGATGGCAGTGAACTCTGTCAGTCAAAGTGCTGCATCAGGAAGCACTCACGAGAGTAGCTCCAAGTCACCCCATCGCAATGGATATATGAAAACATGTGTCGTCTCGCTTCGTCAGGACTCTGAATGTGGATTGTGGGAGAGGCTTATTCTCAATAACATATGGACTTCCCAAAAGCTCCGGTCTGTGGTGTCTGTGGGGTCACTCTCGGTTTTTCTTACTCTGGTTGTTAAATGTGTGGGTTGGGAGACTGAACCCGTCAGTGACACACCGTCTGCGTCCTTCATTCATTTTCTATCCAGCTGCGCGGGGGAGCTATTGCTAAGTTTGTGGCATGTTATCTCCCCCATTCTCACTCTTACATGTGCCTTCTTCTGGGTCGGTCTGTATCTAATCCGGTGTGGGATATTCATTAGAACTTCTCTCTTCCTCCTCACCGTGTGCCACTTGGGCGAAGCCGCGGCGCGCTGCTTGTTTGACGGGGCGAATGGTCAGACGTTCTCCCATACGTCTGCCGTGGTGGTGCTCGCCTGCTTGGCAAGCGGCGCACTCATGGTGCTGAGACTTAAACAAGGGGTCTCCGTCATCATTTTCATCAGCGTGCTCAGGACTATTTCACTAATATCTTTGAACAAAGTACGGGGAGCCTGGAGACCTTACTTGGCATACCTGGTCGGGGTGCTTGGAATCTTACTAGCGAGGTATGCTGACAAGGTCTTTCCGAAAGAAGGGATTCACAGGGAGGGCTGTACCTCCGTGACTAGGTCGAAGGAAGAGGTCCCTGTATTTAAGAGGCGAAGGAGGTCCAGCTCTGTGATATCCTCAGACATGGCACACAGTCAGTCCAACAGCAAGTCACACAGGAGGACTTCCTTGCCATGCTTACAAAGAGACCAGGTAAGAAATCGTTTTTTCCCCCACCGTGTCCTAATCAGATGAGGTCTGCTTGGCCACAATTTTCGGAAACTGTTAAGTACTTTTGAATATCTTGGGAAATTTTTGGCATTGTACAAGGTGGAGATGGCAGAAAACAACAGAACCATGCGCATTAAAAGTAGCTGCGCTCTAAATTAAAATACAGTACGAATAGCAAACATTTTACTACAAACTGCAATTCGTTTGATCTAGTAGTTTTGACATTTAATATCTGTAAGTGCCTGTTTACTCTGGTAGTCTGGTAGCATAACATGTAAACCTTTATTATTTTTTTGTGCAACATTTGAAATTAAATAGCCTTACCACAATATATAATTCCTGGAAGATTCATTAAGATAGATATGTCTTCTTTTCTGTTTCATTAGGTTATTATTAGCCTATTTGTTTTGCATTTCCAAGATGTCTTAACACTGGAATCACTTTAATGGCAAAACAGTTTATTTAAGTTTATGCATAATCCAGAGTGTAAACATATTGCACAAACTTAACTAGAACACTGCAATTTTCAAACAGCTGTGCTTGTGTTAGTTGCTGGTTCTCCTTCATAAATTTGTAGAGGCAAATCTCTGCACCCTCTGCAAGTCACTTTTAACACTAGTGTCATTAAAATGTGAATATCGCCTTTTATTGCCGGCTGTGACATTATGTGGAAAGGTAATTTTGCACGAGTGGTATGCAGTATAGTCCATATACTGTACGTGCAAACATATGATTTCATAATCATCAAGTAATTTGTGTTGGAAGCCTAATTCACAAGCTCTCTTGAGAAATGCCAGACATGATTACTGTGGTGAACATTAAAGACAACTATCATATTTTGCATGTCTTGTGTTACCTCCTCCTGGTAGAAGCAGGGGCATATCTTTTGCTACATGGACACTGTTCATTCTCAATGGCTGTTGAGTAGTTTGGCGATCTGTGTTTATTTAATGATCTTCAGTAATTATTGTGATCCTAGAGAAACTGATTGCTTTCCATTGGCTCTGTATAATGAACCACTGGCATTGGCTGGGGCCTCTCTGAAAGGCATAGTGACTAGCTGCTCCAAGCCCAGAACATTTGAACACATAACCACACAGCCCAGGGGTTAGGGTGCTTTTCTGAAGGCCGGGTCAACGGTGCCAATTTATGGGCCCTGCTGGTAGAGAGTCGGTGTCCATGGTGAGTGCCTCAATGAGAAGCAGATTTTTCTGTCGGATCAAAAGCTCTCATTGATAGCTCAGCGGTGGTGGTTAACCTGTACGGGCTGCAGTGTCCTTAGAAAACAAACTTCAGCTTTGACTGTGCATGATGGTGACGCAGAGCGTTTAGCTTACAGCAGGGCTGAACCCACACTACTGTTCTTACTGTTGATAAATGACTTCACTAAATGCCTGGCAGGTCTGTAAATCTACTTGTTTCAAATGAGTGTACCTTTAGGAAATCATTCACCAAGAAAGAGCACCATGATAGATAGTTTGGAAGGGAGAGTTAGGAGGAGAAGCGCTGTGGATGTAACTGATAACTGCAAAGCACTGGCAGACGGTAAAGCAGTTGACATGTATGTTCTCACTGTGGCAGTGTTTGTATTTTACAGAAATGGGTATTTTAAGAGCTACTGATTTGAACTATACTGTACTTTCAAGATGTCAGCAAATGGCACCCCAACAATTATTACTGCTACATTTTGAGATTTGTTTCGTATTGTCATTGCATTCCATATTCAGTCAGGCTAGGATCTATTTACTGCATGGATTGGTTTTACATACAGGATGTCTGCAAGATGAAGAAAATGAAACAATAATTTTACTGTAAGATTATAATATATACAATAATTACATATACATTTATACAATAATTATACAGTGCATTGTAACTGATTCTAAAATTATAATCATGCAATGCACTGTAGCTGATTATAAAATTCAGTGTATCTGATTACTACAGTTGCTATGTATTTGCTATACACGAACATGCACAGTGTATTTATTACTATTAATACTACTACTACTACTACTACTACTAATAATAATAGTATTTTTTTAAATTACAAATATACAAGCAATAGGTATATGACTGTTATTCAGTCTATGTATTTATACAGAATACCTGGATCAGAATGACTAGATGGTTTAGCCCCCTAGTGACTAATATGCAGAACCACAGGCTCTTTGTTTTGAGCAGCGTCACCTTATGATGACAGCATGGTTGCCAGACGTAGCGGCTTCTTTTTCTTGTCGTCACAAACCTACCCTAGCGCTCTCTCTTCAGGGTGTCTTTCGATTCTCGGGATGGGAGTCAATCAGCAGATTGATGGGAGAAGCTATTTTGTGTCTGGTGTGCGTGCACCAGGTCCTGGGCACATGGTGCGCATGTGGTGCTGTAGTCTTGTGTGGTCTCTCTGTGGTACTGAGTCAATAAGCCCCTGGTGATCTGTGGTAGTCATCTTCCCCTCACACACACACACACACACACACACACACACACACACACACACACATCATATGTGGGTCTCTGCTCCTCAATAAGCATAAGGAAGTGTTAACAGAGCTGCTTGCCATCACCACAGCCCACAGAAAGGCCAAATACAGTTTTAGTTGAATGTGTTTTTCTTTGACCATTTTCGAGATATGACATCAGTTTGTTAGTGTAATGATAGCCAGTGCTATGAGAGCAGGAATGCTACGTTGTGTCAGTTCTTGGAGGAAGTATGGCCCAGATAAGCAGTGGCATGACGGTAAAAATGTACAGTGTTGCGCCTTGACGCTGTTAACTGGCCTCCGCTAACGTCCTTGTTTATTTTATGGAGGGCTCCCCTTCAGTTTGCCACTCCTCAGATCAAAACAGTTTATGTGAAAAAATAAATACAGAGAAGAGAGACTGAATCCCTCTTTGTCTGCAACACCCACCCTGTCTTTCAGCGCTCACAGAAAAAAGACATCTTATCGTCTTATGTATATGCCTTGTCTAGAGCTGGCCGGTTTTCCCTCAGTGGGGCTGTATTTGATAAACACACATTTCTCTACATGTACTTGGTTCCATACAGCCTGCCAGCATCTGTTGGCTTTCCAGACAGCACAGCCTTACAATGGAAGGCCATCAGCAATACATCAGCACATTAGAAGATGTCAGTATCCATTGATATGATGCAATTGAGAGCGGCCGTCTTGGCGTGCACCTCATTTGCTGAGATAATGGAAGGGGACAGGCTGATCTTTTATATTCCAGTCTGAAAGATTGAACTGAGAGAAGAAGAAATTTCACTCTTTTAGGCTAGTCTGCACAGCTTGTAAAGGAATTGAAAGGAAGGGTTGTGTTACATTCTCTAGGAGTGTCAAAACAGACATTTTTGTTCTCCTATGCAGTGTTGCAATAGAATAAAAAAAAACTCGTCTCCTGACTTCCCACAACTCGCTGGAACATGTGAAGAAAAACTTGTTTTTCTTCTTCTTATTAAAGTGTATGGAAGGCATCACTATTGTTTTCCTTTTCTTTTTAGTTGCCCTGAATTTAAGATCCAGATTTGTTCATGTTGTGAACTATCTTAATAAAAGTCAGCTTTTGTGGGGCAGTAGAGGGTCGCTCTGTGGGAACTGGAGCTCTGGAGCTTAGGAAGAGGAGAAGTGGTCTCTGCTGGACTGTTGCTTTCCCACCTCTTCTCCCTTCCTGTCTGGCTTGTCACCGCCGTCACCCCAGTCGGGCCACCGTGGGGTCTGGGCAGTGTCCTCCATTTGACACCAACACTAATATTATCCCAGCCAAGGGAGGAAATTCTTTCAAAACGTAGGACGATAAAGATATTTTAAACCCACGATAATGACTTCCTCCAGCCAAGGCTCTCCAAAGGCAATCACGGGCACCAGTTCTGGAAACAGCCATTGTTGTGTTTATTAAACACCCCTTATTTTCTATCTCTCCTTGGCATCGGGGGTGGGGGCGGGGTGTTGGGGGTGGTTTGTCGACCTGTCCGGCGAATATGTTTGTGTTCATATGCGAAACTTCAAGGGAAGTGATTTTTGGAGTGATCTGACTGAGCAACCTGCTCCAATCGGGCTTTGGGTCTGCCTTAATCTTAAGCGTGTGGCAGCTGGCGGGAGAGCCAGAGTGGGTGCTGAAGTGGACCATGGGTGATTAGACACCCCGGCATCATGTCAGTAAACCCAATCGGCCCACTGAGCCCTGGCTGAGAGAGAGGGGTGAGTGGGGTGGGGATTGGGACACATGGTAGAAAGTAGGTCATTTGAGGTTTTGTTTGGTGGCCAGGGACAAAACAACGAAACAAGCCACACTCGTCTTCTAGAATGCAGGAAGAGCTTTCATGTTTTGAGTGCTTTATGGATCCCAGGTATGGACTTTTCTGCTGTATCCACATGTATGGGGACCTGCTGTTTCAGTCATCAACTACAAACACACATTAACACTCACATACATGCACTCACAGATGCGCACACACCACTTTCTTCCCCTCTCCTCTCTTCACCTTGTTTCTCCTCTCCTCTCCTCTCCTCCTTCCCTCATCTAGAGGCGTTTCTAACAGAGAGATGTGTTCTGTAGTGTGTGTGGGCTGGGACCCTGCCGTCCCTTCTGGTTATGAATAGACCCTCAGGGCAGTGGTAGCGTAGTGGTTAAGGAACCTGGCTAGCGTGCAAGTAGCCTGAAAAGTTGTGGGTTCAAATCCCAGCTGCCACCGTAGTGCCCTTGAGCAAGGCACTTAACCCTAAGTTGCTCTAGGGGAGACTGGCCCTGAACACTTGATAGTTGATGAGTTGTAAGTCGCTTTGGATAAAAGCGTCTGCTAAATGCATGAATGTAAATGTGAAGATGCCTCTGATGTGTGCAGGGGCTAGACTACCTCCTTACCTTCCTTGTTGATGGCCCATTTAAGACATTACTGCCTTTCAAGTATCCCAGCTTCCTTAAGCACGACATTTTCCATGCTGAAAAGGTGAACACACTGTTAACTCTTGGAGTGTGTGTGTGTGTGTGCCAGTGAAAAAAAATGTCAAAGTATTTACAAATTCATGTGTGCACAGCTCTCTTCCTGTGTGTATGTATGTGATCTCTGTGTGCGTGTGTGCGTGAGAGAGAGAGAGAGAGAGAGAGAGAGAGAGAGAGAGACTGTGTGTGATTGTCATAAGTCACAAACACGAGTCTGTCATGTCATAAGTCACAAGTCACAAACACGAGTCTATGTGTTTGTGTGAGTAAAATAGAGGGATAGACGTGCGTGTGTGTGTGTGCACATGAGTGTGTGTGTGTTTGTGTGTGTTTGTCTGTGTGTGTGTGTGTGCGTATGTGTGTGTGTGCACGCAGGTTTGGACTTGTCTGCACATGTGTCATTCTCGCTGACGTAAATTAACCCCCAGAGAGATGGTCTTTGAGAACATTTGTCCAGCGCTGTGAGAGCACACACACACACACACACACACACACACTAGCACTCAGATCCCATCAGGAGTGAGGAGATCACGCTGTTCCATCCTGTCACCTGTACCGTTTATCCCCAATGACATTTGTGCTTACACACAAAACCTGCCGCGAGCGCAGCCTCAGGACAAAATATCCTTTCAAGAATTATGGGCCGTAGGCTTGCCATGTCCGCCAGAGCCTCTGTGTGATTGTGAAATACAGACTCTGACTGACGTGAGACTGAATGCTACAGCTGTAAGTGAGGAACAAAATGATTTCAGTTTCCTTAAAGGAGAAATCTGGTGTAAATCAATCCATAGCCCTGTTGTTTGAGGTCACTGAGTGCCGTAGGAAAAAGAACCAGAACATTTTGTTCAACAAACATAGACCAAATAGCAAACCCACGGCTAACATTAACCGAAGCGGGCGTAGGAAAATGAAATTGAAAATGAGTTCCTGTGCCCCTTTCAGTTACTGTTAGCTGTCGGTTCACTATTTGGTCTATGTTGTCCCAAATATTTTCATTCTTTTTCCTACTGACAGCACTTGGTGACCTCGAACAACATGGCTATGGACTCATTCACACCAGATTTCTCCTTTAAATCACAATAGGTCTTCTAAGGTGACGTTCTACTTTGGAGCACAATTTAGGTCTACTTTCCTGGATATGTGCTAATCCTAATCCTAGTCTTGGATTTAAAAAGAGAACTTCAGTGGAGATCTAGACTGAAAAGCATTCTTTAGTCTGGGATGAGGATCAGTTCATGGACATCAGCCCATAGTGTCTCTGATGTGCTGTGCAGAAACATGTTTATGGAGTGGATAGCCTGTTTGATTGTCTCCATGTATGAATGCACGCTAGTTTTGCATGAGACACCAAAACATTGGTCATCATTTTTGTTGGTTTTAAAAACGTTTTAATAAGGCTTCAATAATACATAGTTATCAGTTCCAAAGCAATTGATAGTTGATGGTTCAAAAAGATTTTTGGAGTTTCTTGTTCTACCATCAAGACCTATTTTATTACAGCTACAGTTATGGAGGTTTATGGTTTTTGGATTATTGAATTATTGTTGTGTAAGTACTGGATTGTTTCAATGGTAAAAACAACAGCTTTGATGCTAATACTGTAGGCTAATTAAGCTCTCTCTTGAAACGGTCTATTGAGATACTTACTGTATGCTTGGAGTCATAGCAAAGTAAGAATAGTTTGACAGCATGAATGCATGAATCCCTCATGTTGGTAGCGGGGAGAGAGACACACAAATAGTATGTAGTGAGTGTTTGAACGTCATGAATGTCTGTGGCTACCCAGTAAAGGGTGTAATGGTGTGGAATGTGTATGCGCAGCTGGAAACTGGCACAGGCTTGTGGGCTTGCACTGGCTCAGAACCTCACGCAGCTCGCAGGCCAGCTCTAAACAGCCTCTGCCCTGAAGGGACCCACCTGCAACGGGACCAGGTGTTGAGCCTAGCATGGGGGGATGAATAGTGTGTTATTCTCTTTCTCTGTCTCTCTCTCTCACTCCCTTTTTCTCTCTTTTCTTTCTTTCTCTCTGTCTATCCATCACTCACTCTTTTCTCTTGCTTGTGTGCTTTTTCTCATTTTCACTTAGCCTTAGTGTAGCCTATTGTACAGCTTAGCCTACAATACTAAACATAAAGTTTCTGCATCTTAGAGCATGTTGGAATACTCAATCTAAAGAGATGGTCCTTCTTTATACAGTATATAGTCTTTTATTATGAAATGGTTAGTTGTTAGCAACTATGGTGTTGGGAAAATGCACCAGGTTTCTAGCCTGAGTGAATAGAGGTGAGTATCCTGTACATTTTTCATTTACAGTAATACCGTTAGTAGTTGTAGCTGGTGCATTAGTAGTGGTAATAATAATAAATTTTTTATTATTATAATATATTATGTATACTATATTTTTATATTTTTAGACCAGTACTGCTGCTGCTATTGCCGTGATTCTTATCTTTATTTTCTGAATGTCATGTTTACTGCGTAGTGCTTCCAGAAAGTTCTGTCCAACCTGTGCTGTAGTGCAGTTCTCTGGTTATTGTCACCTCAGTCTGTGTGCACGTGTGAAGAACCCCCCACACACACACACCACCACCACCACCCCGGTACCACAGAAACTCTGTGTTCTCTCACGCAGCACTCCCATTTCAAATAAACATGTCCTACCTACACTGAGAACATGTGCAGGGCCAAAAGGGGACTTGGACTAAATTGGTGAAATACTGCAACTTTAAAACAGAATGTTATCAAAGAATTTTACAAGAAAAACTGTGTTTGTCAGAATGTTTAAGAGGGCATTCTGTGTTCTATTTGAATTCTCTCAGGAAGATAACTACAGCGTCAGCTGGAGGTGGATGTGAGCAGGGAGATTGGTCACTCTTGTTAATAAATGACCACAATTTGCTCCAGTGTGATTTGCTGCTATCCCACTCTGAGACTTAATCACCTTGTCCCTGTTAACAAAACAAGCTCTCAGCGGAAGAATTAGACCCACAGTCACAAACATGCTTGATTTTAGCCTACAGGAACAGTCTTCCATTTGGTACACCATATAGATTAACAAGTTAAGGCACAAGTTATAGTTGTGTGTGTGTGTGTAGGCACAGGTATATGTGGCATGTGTGTGGTGTGTGTGTATGTGTGTGTGTGTGTGTGTGTGTGTGTGTAGGCACAGGTATACGTGGCATGTGTGTGTGTGTATGCGTGCGTGTGTGTGTATGTGTGTGTGTGTGTGTGCGTGTGTTCATGCCGAGAAACGTCTTTCAGCCTGCAGCTAGGCCCATCTATATTAGCCTATGAGTAGGTAGGGAAAGGGGGGCAGAAAAAACAAAAGGCTCGTTTTAAAGCCAGGAGTCTTGCATATTGGATAACTGCTGGTGTAAATGCATAGCCTCCAGCTGGTAGCGTTTATGACTTTCATTAATGTTCTCGGTTCTCTCCAGAATTGCCCGTAGCCCAAATGCGTAATTCTGCTAATTGCTTGAAGCTGCCGGCTCCTGGAGAGAGAGAGAGAGAAATAGAAATAGAGAGAGAGAGAGAGACCCACATACAGTACTTTCAGTGTGAGCTCAAGATGGAGTGCACATGCACAGTCTCAGAGTTATTTCTACACAAAGTCCCATCATGCACCACTCTTTACCCCCGCGCCCAGTCTCCAAGGTCGCAAGGATACAGGCTATTAGGCATGGCAATATGTGTGCAAATTCACCCCTCTCTTTGTCTCTCTCCCTTCCCTTTCTCTCTCTCTCTCCTTCAACTCATGCCTGGACGGAGCGCTAACTTGTCTGATGTCTTGCGGGTGTCCTCGGAGTGCCCTTTGTGTGGCCACCCTGCCGTTACAAAGTTTCCAGGGTGCCGTGGGTGGGTGGCGGGATCGATGGGGCCCAGTGCCTCCTCCTGAGCAGAGGTGAAGCAAAGCCACTGATGTTCGCCTGCCGGGGCCTGTCCTGCCCCATGTCTTATTGATCTCCACACACACTTCCCCCAGTGTTGCCTAGAAACAGCTTGCAGTACAGTGGACTTTCTCTCGCTCGCTTGCTCTCACCCTCCTTCTTTCCTTACATCTCTCTCTCTTTATCTCTCTCTCTCCTTACCTCTCTCTTGTAGCGCTCTTGCATTACTAGTTTCTACCAGGCCACAATCAGTCATTCTGAATGGCAGGCTGGCATTTGCACATCACTGGCCAGCTGGCCTGGTATTGGCACTGAGAGAAAAGCCTGAATCCCAGTGGGACTTTTCCTCTCCCACACTTCGGAAAAAATGAGGCGGGACACAATGGGAGACTTGAAGTGTGAGATTGTCATGAAGCTCATTCACTTGCCTATCTGATTACACATGTGTCGTGGTGGTAGAGCCATGAATGAGTGTATTTGTTTAGCACTTGTGTGTGTGTGTGTGTGTGTGTGTGCGCGTGTGTGCATGCGTGTGTGTGTGCATGCGTGTGTGTGTGTGCATGCATGAGAGAGAGAGAGCAAAAGAGTCTGGGTAGTTGCTGTGCATAAGTGCCTGTGTGGTCATTAGGATTCCACGATAAATCTAGTCGACCCTTATGGTGTCTTGTAAGACCTGCAGTCTCATTGCAGCGAAGAGCAAAAATGTCAGACTTGCGAGGCCTCTTCCCACATCTCTCTGTGGGCTGCTTTTGTTGCAGTGGCCCCTGTAGCTCTTAACACATTCTTTGCTTGCACTTTGTTCTCTGCTCTGCCTGCACTTTCTGGAATGGAAGCATATCCTTGTTCACCACAGTTTTGCATGGCTTTTGGTTTCCTCAATGTTTCTCAGAGTGTCTCTGGGGGCAACAGAGTGAGCTTTTGCGTTTTTCATGCGCAGTATGCTCCTAACTGCTCCGTCACGCTTTGTTAGCACTAGGCAGAAAAGAAAAGTCTCCACTCAGCTGTTGTTGCTCTCCCTCAGAAGGCCTGCAGGGAAGCCACTTTGTGTGCAAGGGGACTGCTGTGCCTGAGTGGGTCAGGAGGCTTGCTTGTCCCTGGCACCTGAAAACCATGAACTAACTGCCTTGTGGTTGGCTGCCCTCCATGGTAATAGGATCAAACCAGCTTTGTGCAACTGTAAAATGTGAGATAGTTACCGTCAGGCAGAATCCCAATGTCCTCCTTAACTATACGCTCTGAACCCTCAAAGCCTTCCCTATTGGAAAAGAGACACTTTAATAAGATTTAGTGTATTTAAAGTATCTTAAGTGTAAGAAGTGTATTTGATCTGATAATGTGTTTTTCTTACACGCACTTGGTGTTATTTGTTTGACTTGTTTCAAATGTAGTACCTTTCAGTTACACTTTAAAACAGACTGAAAGAAAAGAAATAAAAGTATGCTGTTGTCATGATTCAAAGTAATGCATTTTCCAGACATTTTCAATGCAGTGTGAAAAAAATCAAGGTATTGAAAATGCACTTCTGAAACTCTTTTTGAAAATATACTTGAAATCATTAGTTTATAGTTTAATGAGGGTGTGTTCCAAATGAATGTATTTTAGCCTCATGTACACTCAGCATATATTCATGTATTCTGCTTCACACCCACTATGCTGGAATACACTTATTTAGCTTTAGGAGAAAGAGTACTTAAAGTTTGTGCCAAATGCAATTTATTTTCACCCAAAGCAATTTAAATACACTTTATTGTTGTATAGCGTTCTGGAAAAGTATACTTTGACGCGTATCAAGCAATCCTCAAGTGCGCTGTTCTGGAGTAGCCTACACTTCGTAGGAATTTGGGGAAAGGTAATGAAAGTATGAATATTTTCAATGGAATGTATTTTCACCTGATGCACTTTAAATATATTTTAATATATTCTTGAAAGTTGTACTTTAAAGACATATATATAGTACTATTTTAATACATTTTTCTGAAATACACACTGCATTGGCCACCCAGAATAAAAAGTCTACTTGAACATAGTAGAAATATGAATAAAGGTCTATAGTAAGCATACTCGTACTTTGTGTATCAGAAAGTATGTTTACTGTGTACTTTTTAAAAGTGTACTCAAAAATATATGTAATGAATAGTGCTGTCAATGTTAACGCATGTGATGAAAAAATAAAAAATATGTAAGTCATGCAGATGCATAAGTCACACTTCCTGCCAGTGCCCCTCCTCACTTTGGCTTTGACACACAATTGATAGTTTGCTGCTGCAAACTACTGCCTAACTTTGGTGTCTTTTCTCTTCTATAGTAATGTAAAGTATACAAGTCACTATGCAGATGTTCAATATGCGCAAGTCCGGTTCAAAGACACCTGTTCGTGTTTATCTGATGGTTGATTGCATCTGTGCTATGCACTGATGTGAGATGGCAAAGTAGTCTACTTTAAGTATGGCACAATTAGTGTATTTAATTTAAGTACTACTTAATTACATATATTTTAAGTAAAATTTTAAAAAGTACATACTTCATGATAACTTATGCTTACTTCATATTTACTTCATATTTCTTCTACACTCGAGTATACTACTTTTTTTACCTGGGTTACAAACGCTACATACTTGGAGCATTGGACTAACAATCTAAAGGAGACTGATGGAGCAAAGACAGATGGCCCTCTTGGTATTAGGTAATAGTATTTATTATCATAATGCTTTTACAAATGACTAATGATTTTTTTTAGTAACAGCATAGCTAACTGGTGTAAGATAGCATAGCGTAATTAAATTCACTTCCAGGCTAGTCCCACTTGCAGTGTATTACAAACCCAGGTTAATCATGAAATGATTGACTAACTTAGCATTACCCTGGCCTAGTGTAACAAACAGCCTAAAACTCAATTCTCAAGGGTCTGCTTGGCTTCTTGCCTTGATTCTGACATGATGGGAGTGAGTGGGATACAGATATGGTTTGAGATCAGGAGATATCCACAAGGCTGCACCTGGCCCCTTCATGGTAGTTCATGTTAATTGACTATTTTCATGAATGAAATGTTGGCAGTTGTAATGCTTTCAATAGTAAGTTCAACATTCTAGTGGACTTTTAGCATAGCCATTATGAAGCAAGTATACTTAAGTAATGCTTTAATAGTGATTCAAACCTTTCAGATTGCACTTGAGTGCAGGCCATTAAATTATAAACAGGTAGCTCCTAAGGGATTGGGGGCATTGGGATTCAGGTCATTAAATGATAAAGAGTTTATGGCCTAGGGGGTAGGAGGCATTAAATCATAATGAGTTTAGAGGCTAGGGGATAGGGGGCGTGAAATCATTAAGAGTTTAGGGCCTAGGGGATAGGGGTCATTAAATCATAAAGAGTTTAGGGTAAAGGGGATAGGGGCCATTGGGATCCAGCCAATACAAAGCTTGATGAACAACACTGAGCAGCTGTGGCACCACAGGGTCACTGCACTTAGAGAGACCGGTCTCAGCTCTCAGCTCTCAGCCCTCAGCCCTCAGCCCTCAGCTCATCACAGGGTCACTGCACTTAATTGTCACCTTAATTTCCTTCGGGATCAATGAAGTAACTCTACTCTACTACTCTACTCTACTTAGAGAGACCGGTCTCAGCTCTCAGCCCTCAGCTCACTGCGGGGTCACTGCACTTAGAGACACTGCTCTCAGGTCTCAGCCCTCAGCTCACTGCGGGGTCACTGCACTTAGAGAGACCGGTCTCAGCTCTCAGCTCACTGCGGGGTCACTGCACTTAGAGACACTGCTCTCAGGTCTCAGCCCTCAGCCATCAGCTCTCAGCCCTCAGCTCATCATAGGGTCACTGCACTTAGAGAGACTCCTCTCAGCCCTCAGCCCTCAGCTCACCGCAGGGTCACTGCACTTAGAGAGGTCACTCTAAGCTCTCAGCCCTCAGCCCTCAGCTCATCACAGGGTCACTGCACAGAGAGGCCGGTCTCAGCTCTCAGCCCACTGCGGGGTCACTGCACTTCGAGACACTGCTCTTAGGTCTCAGGTCTCAGCCATCAGCTCTCAGCCCTCAGCTCATCACAGGGTCACTGCACTTGGAGAGACTCCTCTCAGACCTCAGCCCTCAGCCCTCAGCTCATCACAGGGTCACTGCACTTAGAGAGACCGGTCTCAGCTCTCAGCTCACTGCAGGGGCACTGCACTTAGAGAGACTCCTCTCAGCCCTCAGCCCTCAGCCCTCAGCTCTCAGCTCTCAGCTCCTGACCCACAGCCCAAAGGCTTATGCAACAGCTCAGCTCCATGGCCTCAGTCACACAGCCAAATGGCATGACACCCAAAAGAGGGCCTTGAATGACACCACCGCATAAACCTAGAGAGGTGAAAATCGACTCTGGGTGACTGCTTAGGCCCGCAATTCTCAGTATGGGTGCTGCGGCTGCAGGCGGTGTGCTTCTGTGAAGTAGCATAGAGCAGGCTCACCATGCGAGCGACACTCTGTGCCATGACACACCATCTGCTTTTATTCGTGGCTCAGCAGACAGTCAGCGACAGACACATGTCTGGACAGTGTGAAAAGCCCTATGCCGTTGTTCCCATTAAAACATTATGTCAACCGGATTCAGAGGAGACATCCAGAGAAGCCACAGTCCCACTCTTTTTTTGTTTGGCTGAGTTTACCTCTGGAGCTCAGGTCATGGCTGCCATTGGCCCATCAAAACGTCCCCAAATCACTCTCTCTCTCTTTTTCTTTCTCTCTCTTTCTCTCTCTCTCTCTCTCTCTCTCTTTCTCTCTCTCTTTCTCTCTCTGAGTGGACAGCTCTTATGTAAGACTGCTATCAGCCACTGGATGGGGCTTGACCTCACAGGCCCTCACTTTTCTGGCAAAGGCGTCACTTTTCTGTCACTGTTTGAGTTTCACAAAGTAAATAATTAAAAACTATTTATACATTGCTTTGTATATCACTTTACACAGACAAAAGTCACAAAGAACGCTTTACGAAGGCAGGTGGAAAATAAAAATATCAAAGGGATGGAAAACAGATCCAGAGAGATGACACAGATGCATTCAGTGCACCATGAAATGCTTAAAAAATGCACCAGAAAAAAGTGCATAAAGAACAAGAAGATATCCCAATTTACCCAAACTCAATCACTCCAGTGATCCTTGCCTCTAAAGTCTGCAATAGACAAATTGGATGGAATAAAATAGATAATAAAAAAATATTCTTTGGCATGGAATGACAGATGTCGCCTTTGCATAGTGCGCTGGGTTAAAAGATGCACAGTGCGCTGGGTTAAAAGATGTATAGTGTACTGGGTTAAAAGATGCACAGTGCGCTGGGTTAAAAGATGTATAGTGTACTGGGTTAAAAGATGCACAGTGCGCTGGGTTAAAAGATGTATAGTGTACTGGGTTAAAAGATGCACAGTGCGCTGGGTTAAAAGATGTATAGTGTACTGGGTTAAAAGATGCACAGTGCGCTGGGTTAAAAGATGTATAGTGTACTGGGTGAAAAGATGCACAGTGCGCTGGGTTAAAAGATGTATAGTGTGTTGGGTTAAGAGATGTGGCATCTGTATACTATATGTTTGTATGTTTCCTCTTTAGACTCAAAATGTACTCATTGTTCTTCCCTTGACTTCCTTTTGCTTTATCATCACAAAAAGAGTGCAGTTAGTATTTGGAATAGCCACACTGAAAATGAAGGATGCTGGGATGTTCCTGCTCTTCTGGGCCCTGTGAACAAGTGAGGAGATGAGGAGGGAAGAAGGGAAGTTGGCTTCCCTAAACACACATGCAGGAGAGCGGAGCCTGCTTTGCCTCAAACTCTCTCTGCACTTCTAGTCCCTCCATGGCGGGACACTAAAGTGATGAATGGCTCCGAGCCATAAGCACAACCCTTTTTAGCTCCTCTTGTATGCGCTTACTGCCAATGGACACCACACCAGAGTCCTGGGCAGCTCGCAGGGAAAACACACAGTGAAGAATTTGAGGAAAACATTGTGATGATACTACCGCTAACCCCTTGCTCCTCCAACCCCAAAACACACACACTCACTTCACACACACACTACACACGTCACACAGAGTTCATTTAAATCTATATTTGTGTGACAGAGGTTGTCTCTGTATAGAGGACTTGTTTAACAGATGGCCATTTCTTCCAGTATATTTACTGCCAGCCAGAGATCCTCTCCATTACCTTTTGTGGCATTGCAGCACTTCCAGACCTCCTCATGGGTGTGTGTGTGTGTGTGTGTGTGTGTGTGGAGGAGGAGGGGGGGCATGCACTGGAGTCACCCAGATATCCCTCTCTCTCTGTGTTTATGCCAATGCTGTGTTGGTGGCCCCTGCTTGCGTCTGTTCTGTTATGAACTCCATAGACAGCATACATTGTTGAGGCAGATCCTTCATGGTATCATGCCAGCCCTTCATACTGCTGTTTACTGGGCCCCACTCAGTTATTATTCCATTTGATTTCATTTAATTTCATTTAATTGACTTCAGATAATATGGTGACCTCAAGAAGTTACTTCAATTGCCATTTGATTTCGCAAATGACATTCTTTTGATGGAGGCTTTTTTTCCAAAGCAAATAATGAGAAATTCAGATCAGACACACGCTTGATTGAACTTCTCTAGCGGTCACCGAGGTTGACAAGAAATGAATAATTTCTCTGTATTTATTTTATCTTTTTCATTTATTTCTATATTTATTTTTGGCCTGTGATGGGCGCCCAGTGATTGTCTTCATTTTGGACTGGCACAGATTGGATTGTTTGCACAGGCCGCAGAAATAGACGCTGCCATCACTGCTGCTGGCTCTGCTCTGGTCCATCCGCCTCATCACGGCAGGCATGTCGGAGGGCTGGGCCGTCGACGGCCATTGTGTGATTGTGTGATGAGCTCATTATTTCAGAAATGTCAGCTCTAATGAAGATTAGTCACATTCACAAATTGACTTCATCTATTGGTGCCAAGTACTCTGGGCTCTAAGAAGACATGGGCTGGGGTGTTATGAGGGAGGGGGGGGGCGGGGCCTCAGAGCCCATCACAAAGCATCAGCAGGCGTGCATCCTTGCTCTCTTCCCGCTGACACACACTCGGTCACTCTCAGCTCCGTCGCCCTCTCCTCGCTGGGCCTGAGTGCTCAGTGTCACATGGATCATCTCTTTCATTGAGCATTCAACTGTCATTCATGTCTGTCCAGGCACCACAGATGGGCTCCCTATTCCACAACGCCACACCACCAAGGGCCGCTTAGAGAGACTGAGAGAGAGAGAGAGAGAGAGAGAGAAATAGTGTGCTCAGTTCATCCAAACAGCACTCCAAAACTCAGGGGCTTTCACACTCATACACACACGCACACACACAAACACACACATAAACACACACCTGTGGCTCTTGCTTGCCGCCTGTGATGTTGGGTCTTGATGTATTAGCCCCTCATTGAGGCAGGCCAGTGGCTGCATGTGAAGATTGATTCAGTGCTGGGAGATGGAAAGGTCAGCAGGCTTGTTTGGAGTGCGTGTCGGGTTTCCATCAGCAGGGCAGCGGGTGCGCGAGGCCTGGGCCAAGCTACACAAACAGCGTCTGGGAAATCCGGACAGACCCCCGATACTGCCATAAAGCAAATAGTTCAGCCTATTCCACTCACCTCTGTCCACTCTCCACACACACATACACACGCACGCACACACACACACACACATCCCCCTCACTCACCGGTGTGCTATGCTTCTCCTCTGGTGCGGTCAGTCCTCGAGTTGTTGTTTGTCCAGTTGCAGGTTTGTGTGTTTGGAATAGCAAAGCTGTAGTCTGCTGATGGGAGATTAACGACAGAGAGGCCTTCTAGTAACGTCCCACCATGTGTCACAGACTGGAGAAGCAGAGAACACAGAAACATGGTGAAAGCTACAAAGACAAGAATCAGCAATAAGATGAAGGGAAACATGTGATAATACAACCACTCTTGCCAATGACAAATGTGAAATGCAGAAATGTGTTGCATTATCAGACATAAGAGAGAATGACAAAGATGGACACATAGAGAGAGAGGGGGAGGGAGAAAGAGGGAGATACACTGGTCTTTAATTGAATGTGTGTGTAGTCCTTGGCTCTCAGAGCAGACAGCCTTCCTATTCTCCCGTAATCATTGTCCTGAGTCATCCTCTGTCTCTCCTTTATTCTCTCTCTTTCTTGCTTTCTCATTTTCAGCCTCCTTTTCTCTTTCTCTCTTGTTTCCCCTCATACTCTTTCTCTCTCTTATTCCCTCCTCCTTTATTCTCTCTTGTATTCTCTCCTTTTCCATCCACCATTCTTTCTCCATGGCCTTCTTCACTCACTCACAACAAGCGAGCAAGATTTTCTGTGCATTCACACCAAGAGTTACCAAAGCTGTAAAATCACCTGAAGTAATTCACTTTCTTTGGGCAAGAGATTAAATCGATGAGCATCAAAAATTTGGGCAAATAGAGCGATTAAAAAAAGTGCTCTAAGTTAAAAGCAAATTAGCTATGATGCATTTGTAAATGAAAAGTCTCGAGTATGAAGACCAATTTGGGACCCCATCCCGACTATGTCTAATAATAACCTCTTGGGGGAACAGTAACTATCAAAAATATGTTTTGGCTTATATCTCTTGGTGTTTTTGACTCATGAATGTGAGACTTGGTGTGCGGACATACAGCCTCATCTCTGACATTGCCTGAATCGTTTCGTCTTGTCAGCAGCGTCATGGCGGGTCCGAGCAAGCACACTCCTGTAGTTTCTGCCAAGGAAATGCAGTCTAGTTATGTCTGCATCCCAAACAGTGTGAACTTTACATTACAAAAACTGAATGATACTTAATGACAACAGGCATAAACATTTGAAAAGTGTGATTAATGTTCATGTTAATGGTCATGGCATGTTTATGACAGGCTCATGTCAATCTTACGAAGACAATTTCAAGAAAAGTGTTAGCAAGTGTTCTCTCATTTCTCACAGATGACTCTACTAATAAGAATCCTACTAATCTATTAACTGTACTAATACTCTACCAATAAGAATCCTACTAATCTACTAACTCTACTAATACTCTCCTAATAAGAAATCTACTAATCTATTAACTGTACTAATACTCCACTAATAAGAATCCTCTTCTGATTTTATCTTTTATTTAGTTCTTTTAAGTTGTATATCAATACATCATGTATTAGCTTATGTATATAGTGTGTGTGTGTGTGTGTGCGCTAATGTGTCTGTTGATATAAGAGACGCGAAATCCAGTTCTTCTGCACATAGCTGTGTGTGTGTGTGACTCAGATGAGGACGGACACACACACTCTCTCTCTCTGTCACGCACACACACACACACACACACACACACTCAGACACACATGCTGCAGATAATCTGAAGCATTGAATTCTCCATGGCTGCCATCTTCAGGGAACTGTCCACGAGCCCCAGTGTTAGGAGCACAGACTGGTGGCATTAGAGCGTTAGGAGCACAGACTGGTGGCATTAGAGAGAGAGAGCCAGGCTGGTGGCATTAGAGAGAGAGAGCCAGGCTGAGGAGAGATGCTCCTAGGGGAAGGCAGCCTGGAGTAGTCAGCAGCCTCCACACCATAGCAAAACATCCTCATGGTTTGGAGCAGGACTTGTGGAATGCAACCCCTCTCCCCACAAATGAGAGGCAAAGGCAGAGAAAACATATTTTGCAGTGTGTGTGCACGTGTGTGTGTGTGTGTGTGTGTTTGTATGAGTGTGTGTGTGTGCACATTTGTATGTGTACAGTTGTATTTGTATTTGTTCTAGTTAGCACAGTATTGTGTGTGTTTTGAGTACGCACAATATTGAGTATTGTGTGTGTGTGTGTGTGTGTGTGTGTTTGTCTGTTGTGTGGACTTGCACAGCTGTCTTCCATTAAGATGTTTATGCTGCTGTGTCTGACAGGGCAGGGTTGACCGCTCTCAAGAGAAGCCAAACGCTCTCAGCGAGCTCCCTGCTCCGGCCCGAACAGACTGCCCTCTCCTCTCCTCTCCTCTCCTCTCCTCTCCTCTCCTCTCCTCTCCTCTCCTCTCCTCTCCTCTCCTCTCCTCTCCTCTCCTCTCCTCTCCTCTCTCCTCTCTCATCTTCTCTTCTCTCCTCTTGTCTCTCCTCAGCTCTTCTCTCCTTTCCTTTTCTCTCCTCTCCACTCTTCTCCTCTCATCTCACTTTATCTCCTTTCCTCTCCTCTCTCCTCCTTTCATTTTCTCTCTCCTCCTTTCCTCTCCTCTCTCCTCCTTTCATTTTCTCTCTCCTCCTCTTTCCTCTCTTTTTCTCTCCTCTCCATAAAAGCAGCCCCCAGACCAGACGAACAACTAAACAGCAACTAACACTAAACAGGAGCTCCTGCAGTGTCACTACCAGCAGTGTCACCAGTGTGTTTGTCGAGCACATCCCACAGGCTGTGTCTGTTTCAAGCATTACTGTAGAATGCCTTTGTGTATGTGTGTGCTGACATATGTCTGTGTGTGTCTGTGTGTGTGTGTGTGTACGAGTCCATGCATATGGACTGCTCTAGTTAAACAGCGCGTTGCTTTCCTAGCCCTGGCTGTCAGTGACCCAGCAGAATAAGCAAGCTGAACAGGAGGGGAAGGTATGCCTCATAAATGAATGTGTTTTCCCCCAGGAATCAAGAACATCATGTTTTTCTCTTTTCCTGGAGTTGCCCACCCCTTGTCTTTCTGGCTGCTTGTTTCACTCACTGTTCCATTTTTCCATAATGATGAGGGAGAGGAGAGGAGAGGAGAGGAGAGGAGGAGCTGGAGGTGATGTTAGAGTAGAGTAGAGTTACTTTATTAATCCCAAAGGAAATTAAGGTGTCCAGCAGCGTATAAACATCATAAATATATCACATATAACATATCCCAAATATACATCATATACACATCTTGCTTTGCAAGATGCTTTGCAGGGCAATTGTTTGAAATCTTCTTCTTCTTCTTCTTTGATATCTTTTGATATCTTTTGATATCTTCTGCACACACCTTATTAAGGGACTTCTGAGGTCACAGACAGCTGTCGAAAATGAACACCTTTTTGTGCGTTTACATTAATGTTTGTTTGTTTTTGTTTGATTATTTTGAAGCTTTTATGGATATAATTTTGCCTTTCTGTAGTCTGTTATGTCTAAAACCAGTGTGAATATTGTGTAGGTGTGTATTTGTTCTGGTGTACTGTGTGTGTTGTTTAGGTGTAACTGCCATGTGCCCTTGATGTTGTTTGTACCCACTGGTCAACTGTCCCAGCCACAGGAGCATGTTGTCTTATATGACAGGCCATGTGTGTGTGTGTGTGTGTGTGTGTGTGTGTGCTGCCACAGGAGCATGTTGTCTTATATGACAGGCCATGTGTGTGTGTGTGTGTGTGTGTGTGTGTGTGTGTGTGTGTGTGTGCGCGCTGCCACAGGAGCATGTTGTCTTATATGACAGGCCATCATATGGAGGTCGTGGCCTGTGAGTTAATGGAACAGGACTGATTGTGTCCCATTTGTTTAGCTTTGTGTAACATGGCAGAGCCCGTCTGCCTGACAGCAGGTGGATGTGATGTAGGTTGATAAGGAGGCAGTGACCCTGTGACACCTTCTGTTGATAGACATTTATGGGGGATTATTTTATAACCTGTCTTTGCTCAACGCTTGGTCTGATCGGGGGCAAAGGCTGCCTCTGCTCTCTCAGTCACCTAGCTTTTTTAGTTAGAATTAATGTGGAAGTAATTAAACTAAGAGTCCACAGCCCATCCCTTAGCAAATGTGTGAACAACAGGGAAACAGAGACACATATTCCCACACACACACACACACACACACGCATGCATGCACCAGCATTAATCTACATAAAAGCTGTATCAAATTGTTGTTACTTAATGGCTGTTTACATCATTGACATCATTACCAATCATCAGATGGAAACACATGTGGAATCCTCCTGGAGTGACTGATGAATGAGCTGTGGAAGACGAGAAGAGCAGAGATGCACAGCATCTCTCTGTTCTGGTGTCAGGATAGATAGAGGATAATCACATTAACCCCATTTAAATCAGAACTTCTCTGAGGGTAACAGCTTCACCTTCTACTGGGATAGTGTGTGGTGTGTGCCGGGGAGCTTCTGCTAATCATGCTGGTATGTGTTTGTGTATATGTGTGTGTGTGTGTGTGTAGCCTACTCTCCCCCTCACCTCCAGATGAAGTAGGTCCAGCTGCACTTTTGACATGTATCTTTCAGCACCACATTCAGTCTGGCAAACAAGCTGTTAACAAGCAAACCAGTTCAGTGAAGCCTATGCTGTACTCAAGCACCACCAGCTAAGTATTGAACAAGCACCAACTGGTGCTCTAGAATAACCATTTTCATGGTCCAGTACAGTAATGTAGGACGTGTCACAGTAGAAACTGAGTTCTGTGTCTGTATATATACAGTATACCTCCTGGGTCACATTCAGACATCAAAGACAACAGCAGCGATCTTCAAGTCTGTTGACATCAGCAAATGCATTTCTGTTTCTGTCAGCTATCATAACAGGCTTTCGTATGCAGATCTTACTTAGGAACCATCTGATCAGTGCTCAGACACACAGATAGAGAGGAGGAGTAAGGTAGGCTTTACCTGTGCTGTAGGTCTTGCGTGTACAGAATGTGCTCTTTGCGTTTATTCAAGATGAGTAATTAATAGCTTAGCTGATTGGCCCAAGCAACAGGATGTTCAATTGGCGCTTGTTATAAACAGGCTATGTTTTGCTCGACAGAGTCGGGCCAGGCTTAATTGCAGAGACAAACTTTGTTTACTCTCCACAGCCTGCGCGCACACACACACACACACACACACACACACACACACACACACTCACTCACTCCCAGCAATTCTGAAGTGGCCTCAAGAATGCTGAGAAGGCTGCTCGCGCCTGGCCTGTGGGCTGTGAAGGCAGCAAGGCCTCGTGTGGGGACCACTGTTGTGACGTTCCTCTGGCGAGCTCCTGTGATGTCATGGAAAGGGAGGCGGCACGTGTTCATGGTTCATCCTGTCTTCTGCTCCTCCCCATCTCTGCTGGGATGATATTGATGCATTCTTATGCAGAGTGGGAAGCTCCCAAAATAGAAAGCACTTTGCTTTCCAGCGGTCTTAGTTACGACCCACTGATGGCTTGTCATCTCCCACATTTATTCACATTTGCTTTCAAAGCGGCAAACAAATGAAGAAAAAAAAAAGAAAGAAGCAGACTGACTAATGTAACCTCTGGACCCTGAATATGAATTATGCGTTTCCCTCACATTGCTCCTCATGGGATGGAGTTTGGTGGGTTAGCGATAGCTCTGTCTTTTTTTTGTGTGAGATATGAGAGAGGGAGATCATAATGGTTTCCTGCTGTGAGAAAAGTCTGCGGAGGGCTGTGCAACTCTTTTGTTTGACTGGTCCCCTCTCCTTTTTTTCCCTTTACTGGCCTGCTCTCCTCTCCCCAAGCCTGGGTGAGTAATCACATAATGCCTGCTTTGACGTCAGCCCGTCCGCCAGTCGCCATGGTTACTCAGTGCGCCCCTGCCCCCAAGAGGTAATTTTTAAACATTCATCCTGCAGCAGCTCCCAGCCTCTCAGCCTCATGCACAAACTCTGCTCCACCCATCTCAGGCAACCCCCCCTACACACACACACACACACACACACACACATACACGCACACACACATACACACACACGCACACACACACACACACACACACACACATACACACACACACACACACATGCACATACACATACACACACACGCGCACATACACACACACACACACACACACACACATATGCACACACACACACACACACACACATACACATACACACACACACTCGTCTCTCTCCCAGCCGCCATCGCATTTGCCAACGTCTCCCCTACTTGCTGTACTCCCCTGTATGTGAACTTCAGCCCAGTGCAAAGTTGCCACCTTTTGCTCCGTCCACAAACTCTCTTTGCCACTCGCAAGTGGCCTAGGAGGACCTGTGAAATCCTTCAACGTGGTTTGGCCACCTTTTTATATGGCAAGCAACTACTTTACTGCACAGTCATTGACCCGTCACAGGCCTAGAATCAAAGGGGACTGTGGGTGGGAAGGTCAGTGGAAAAGGTGTCGATGTGGAAAAGGTGTAGTAGTTGTGAAAAGGTGCTATGAAAAGGTGTTGCTATGGAAAGGTGATGTTGCTATGGTGAAGTTATTGTTGTAGCTATGGTGGTGTAGCTGTGGGAAAGGTGGGGTAGTTGTGAAAGTGTTGGTGTGTAAGAAGGAATCATTAGATGTATCGTCATTAGGTTCTTCACCCATTGTGTCTGTTCAGAGAGGCCAAAATGAGCTGAGAGAGAGTCGATACCATTGACCGCTATATATGAGAGCAACTTCTGCAGAGGAAGTGGGACTGAGTGTGTAGAGACTGATAGGATCGGCCCACTTCGTTAAGTGGTGTTTAGAAACGCCTGGCTGTGTTAGCACTGGAAATATCAAGAGGATCAGCACTAAGCTGTCATTCCATTACGCACTTTGGGCTGAGCTCAGAGGAAGATGAACCAAATACGTCTTGGTAATGTGATAGTGAGTGATAGTTGAATATGGCATGATTAGAAATGCATGTATAGCCAATTGTATAAAATTTCACTTCACTTGCCCTTAATATATTGTGTTGTTGAGACTAGACCTACTTACATGGAGCTGTTGGACCCCTAAGGACACCTCAGTGAAGTGTTTTGTTTTCTTTTTATCAAATCAAGGTGTTTTTTTTTCATTGAGTGTAGCTGGGCTCCAGCTATCTAGTGAGAACTGTGAAGTGGAGTCAGCGTGAGGTCGCGTCAGTGAGAAGCTAAACGATACTGATGTCTGTCCCTGCTGCTCATTATGGGATGGTGTACGAAAAGCACACACACCAGCACACACACACACACACACACACACAATCACACACACATCAGCACACACACAGACACACACTGCGGTTGTGTCAGTGAGGAGCTAAACGATGCTGATGTCTGTCCCTGCTGCTCATTATGGGATGGAAGGGAACTGGCCATAGCCTCTTCATGTTGTGGTCCGTGAGAGAGAGAGTACCCAGCAACAATACCAAACACACACACACACACACACACACACACACACATACACACACACACAGGAGCAGCACCAGCACTCCTGTCTCTCTGCACTCTCACGCAGCTCTGGTCCAGGATGCCCATCAATTTTCATTAGCTGCCAATTAGGTCCTGTTGGAGATGTGTGTGTGTGTGTGTGTGTGTGTGTGTGTGTGAGAGAGAGAGAGAGTGTGTGTGTGTGTGTGTGTGCACATATGTAGTACATGTGTGTGAGTTTGTGTGTGTGTATTTATGTGTGTGGTAGTGCTGTGTGACATTCAACCACTGACGAGACTGTGAGGGACAAGTCAGATGACCATCAATACCCCGACACACACACACGCACACACCCTCCCTCACACACTCCACATTGTCTGGCTGGGTGTCTGGCCATCCTGGGCTGTTGATTTCAATCACCAGAGACGCCCTCATTAGACGTGCAAGCCCAGGCTCCAGTGCCACTTTGATTATGGGCCACGGGTCTAATGCACGGCCCCTGCCTCTGTGTCTGTGTCTGTGACTGTGACTGTGTCTGTGTCTGTGTCTGCCACTGCTGCCGTGCTGCTGTGCTGTGCTGCACTGTGCTGTGCGTGCTCCAGTAAGTCTTGGCCTACACCTGAGATGTTACTTTAAGTCACGTTAGAATTGGGGGTTACAAGGTGATCGTGAATCATCATCAAACCACTAAACTTGGTTTAACCAAACCATTAAACTAAGATTAGAGTGTCTGCATTTCCCATCACACCCATGATGTGTCTCTGTGTGTGTGTGTGTGTGTGTGTGTGTGTGTGTGTGTGTGTGTGTGTGTGTGTGTGTGTATGTGTGTGTGTGTGTAAAGTCTCTTTGCTTGCTTCATCACTCTCTCCAGCAAACCTTTCAAATAGCATTTGCCGCTTTGCAGAATAATCTGTATTAGTCTGATTCAGAGTTACTCAACCTTTCCTTTGTACACTATGCAACAAACGCTTAAGTAGGGATGGACTAGGGTGCACAACGGAAACTAATACTATCAAACACACACCCTATTGCTCCTGCTATACAGTAACAACGAAAGCTTACACTATCAAACACAGACCCCATTAGTCCTGCTATACAGTAATGTGATTACATGATGATTGCTCAGGGAGTCTGCTTTCTATTAGATTAATGTGCATCGGGCAATAAACTCTCACAGATGGAAAAACAATGACCACTTGCCCAGACTAGTGGGTTTGAACTCCAGGGTGGGTGGCCTGTGGGTGGCCTGGAGGTTGGAGGTTGGAGGGGACTTGGCCAAACCTGGTGGTGTTCAGCGCTCTTTTGTAGTGCTGTTTTACGGTGCTCTTTTACAGGGATGACCTGACCCAAGCCGAGTCTCTGTGCACTGCCTCTTCATTAATTGGACCAAGCTCAGCCTACCTGGGAGCAGAGGCTCCAGTCTGGGGGTTTGGGGGATATGAAACAGGGCAAGGGTTCAGTCACATGAGAGAGGTGATCATTATGGGTTCGGCTGAGGCCTCTACACTTTCCTCACCACATGCAATATAAAGAGGCAGACACACACACACAAATTCAGGTCTGGTTGAGGCCTCTGCGCCCTCCTGACCACGTACAGTATAAAGAAGGGGTCTCTTCTCTGCTCCACCGGGCAGGGTTCTGGTCCAGACTTCTGGGCTCTTCCAAACCGACGGCCGCAGACACACACAGCAATGAGTGGTGCTCCAGAACTGCTTTGAAATGCTTAGGAGCGTATTTTGCACCTCTAAGACATCTGTAGGGATGGTGTGTGTGTGTGTGTGTGCGTGTGTGTGTGTCTGTCTGTCTGTGTGTGTGTGCAGGGATAAAAGCCCACTTCAGTAACCTTCTCTCTCCTCTCTCCCTATGCGTATTCCTATATGTAGAATGGAGATATGGCCAGCATCGGGCTGAGGAGTAGTAGCATTTGGGGTAGCCTGGATCTACATGGTAGTTCTGTGAAGAGTTATTTAGAGTGTAAGAATTTCGCCTTTCCTCGCGCTCCCCTCCCTCTGCTTCTCTTTGTCTCACTTTCTCTTCTGTCTCTTTCCATCTTTCTCTCATCCCTGTCCTCTGGGATGGTTTAGGGAGTGTGAAGTGGCGCCTTGTCTCCTGATAGTTCTGCTTTGCTCCCAAGAGCACTCCCTGGAGCCTTGGTGGGGTCTGAGGCAGATGGGGGATGTGGGAGCAGGGAGGGGTCAAAGGTTGTCATGACTGTTTCCTCAGCTGCGGCGCAGGCAGGAGTTGTTTTGGATTCACTGTGGCCCGACCAGAGGCAGCCTCCACTGCACCCCCCACCTCCGCCTCTGCCTCTCTCCTCCTCCCCTCCCTCTCTCCCTTTCTCTTCCTCCCCTCCCTCTCTCCCTGTAAGGTTCTCCTTCTGTGATTCTCTCCACGCAGTAAACGGGCAACTACAAACAACTGGAGAGAGTCAGACTTCTCTGCATGATGAAAAATGTTGCAATCAGCAAAGGAGCATCTATTAGGAGGGGACATGATGGTTTGCTTGTACACTGTTTCCAGTCACTTATATGCACATTTTGATATTGATATTGTATCACTGCAGTCCACCTAGTGAAATCTGTCACTTTTGTAGTAGCCCCTTTGTTTGTATTAAGATCTGTGAGGATGGTGGGAAAGAGATGTGTGTGTGTGTATGTTTATGAGATGTTTCTAAGTGATCTGTTGATGAGGTATGAGGCTTGTTTCATGCAGGGTTTCAGTTCCTTCTGACACTACAGTGCACAGATGCCTGGCTTATGGAAAGAGCTTTGGACTGTGATGTCTGATGAGATGGAAAAGTCAGGGACAGAAAGCCTGTATATATTTGTACAAGGATTCCTTCCATGTTTAAATAGCTGCCTTTATGGTGCTTTTCACTCGTTCCACTCAGACCCGTGCTGCTCCGGCTCCTGGAGAGTGCCCCATACCATACGAGCTACACGACACATACGCAGACATAAACAATGTGTACATACACAAACATAAACAATGCATAAAAATTGTGTACATTCGCAGATGTACACAGTGTGTTCATGTGTAAACATAAACAAACACACACCTAAACAAAAACAAGCCTACACATGTTTTTACTTGCCATGTTTTTAAAGGGCAATGTGCAGTTTGCTATGCTGAATTTTGCACAGTACATCTGTACATTAGTTAGTACATTAGTTAATAAGCAGACTATTGAATATGTGTTTTATTGCATCTGGCTATGAAGTGTCTTTCAATACATCTTTTTCACAATATATCTCCATAATGCTATTATAGGGATCGACATAGCTATAACACAAATGTTAGACTCCGTATTTCTGTACCAATGAGTTGCATTCCTGGGTATTAATGAGGGGATCAGTTTAATTGTTCCATGACTAAACTCAATTAGTTTCTGCTTTGCCAGTAGCTCTGGTGTGTTTCAGTAGACTATCTGACATGTTGGTGTGTTTTGAGAAAGCTCCTCTGTGTGTGTGTGGTGTGTGTGTGTGTGTGTGTGTGTGTGTGCGTGTGTGTGCTTATGCATGTCCAGCCACAGCCCCACAATCATTTCCAGGAAAGATCCCCTCCTTTCTCTAAGCACATCTCCAGGTGTAGGAAGCTATCTGATCATCTAAGCACAGTCATGGAGGAAATGACTCACCTTTGACCCATACCTGCCCCCTCCAGACACACACAACACATTCACAAACATGCTGACACACACACACATACACACACACACACACACACACACACAAACACGCCTTCATTATAGCATGTGTGTATGTGTGTGTGTGTGTGTGTGTGTGTGTGTGTGTGTGTGTGTGTGTGTGTTCGTGGCTACATGATACTTGGATATGAGACACCTTTCCCATGGTAACAAAAAGTTGGATTCTACCATCTTGTCCACAGTCCTTCATAAATTTTTAGCATTATTTCCAACAAGGGAAAAGTGGTCAACCCAGAGAACAGTACATATTCTCAAAGCTCCCTGAGATCTTTCCAGAACAAATTGATTAATCTCATGTTCAGCCTTTTGGAGACTAATAATTTTGGTGGCAAACAATAGCCCTTGTAAGCTGCCTGATGTTTGTGGATTTCTTGCGCTAATTTCCAGTGTATTGTGTAATATTATCGCTATCCTATACTTTTCTCTACTCTCTACGAGCTAAATCCATTTGACTGTTTTTCATATGCAAGTCAATTTCTAATTAATTGTTTATTCGCTGTAAAGACTCCTTTGACGTAGTTGGACACTCAGAAAAAGATATATTGTTCTAGTCAGTCTTATGACTTCATAAAAATTTTACCGTGGAAGTGTAGAAGCCTTGGCTTTTGTGGGAGTCTGACTGTTACTGGTAAACAACAAGAACTGTGTTTATTTTTCATGACTTTTATTATTGCTGTTAGTGAAAAATAGAGAACTTTGCTTATGCTTTTAGTTCTGCCTCTTTCCTTCTATTTTCTGACCCAAATTTTAATCAAGTGTTACAATAAAGGCAGAATTTATTAAATATTGTTACATTCCATACTTTTCCTGGGCAGCTTGTGCATTTCAGTCAGAATTGTTTTGACATAAACAATGGGAATAAAACCGCTTCATTACGCAGCTATGGTTGTGGAGAGGAAGCGGTGGGTTGAATGTGTGGCAGTGGTTCTGGCGGGCAGAGGCATATTTACAGTATTCTGGAACCCAGTCTAGAGTATTGTAGCCCATGCCCAAAGAACAGATATTTTTCTCCGGTTCTAGGCTCCACACCAGCATTCCCGTCTCCCCACTGCTGTTTTAAAGGCACATGTTCACCTTCAAGCACTCATCTCTTCAAACGCCCCCCCCCCCCCAAAAAAAAAGGCCTCTTGGGTGGAAAAATCTGCACTTTGTTCTCCCACGGTCTTTTGTAGGTGTCGGCAAATAGTGTTGTAACCTAGTTAAAAAAAAAAAAAAAAAAAAGAAGCCAGACAAAAGTTCTTCTGGCACCTTCCGAACCGACCAGTCTCATAAAACAAACAAATAAGTAGGAGCTCTGTTCTCCTTGCTCTTAAGACCTCAGCACAGTCTGAGCTGCCATGAATGTGCCTTTATATTCTAATAGGTCTGGAACTCAGTACTAGCCAGTCTTAGGGAGATGGGGGTGGGGGGCAGCCTTGGGTATTTATCCTGGGGAAAATCCAATAGCACTGGGTTAGGAGAGCACAGCTCGGTTCTGCTCTGTGTTGAGAGAACATGCTGTTGTTGTGGCAAAATATCTCACTCTGTTGGAGTTCATGCAGTTGTAAACACTGAACGCTAGTGTACTGCACATTGTCTTTTGCTTTTTTCTGCGTGTGACATTGCTAATGTTATGGGAATAACAACAGAACTTTGCTCACTGGGATTTTAGGTTCTTTAGTAAAATGGATGTAGTGAATTTGGGACGGAGTTCTGTGCCATTTTCTGATGGGGTTTCACAAATTCTTGTCGGCTTAATCAGTTTCCAGACATTTTCACCAAGCAGTTGAGAGATGCACAAATTACAATTTGGTATAGCTACTAATAAAGGCATGTTTGTGTCCATTTGTATTAGTTATGTTAGATTTGTAAATGCTTAAATACATATGTAGTTTGGTACATATTTTATAAATATTTGTGTTGTTGTTTTTCTTCTACTTTTCAACATCACTGAGCTTATGCAATTAATTTTAAGCTCAGTACATTATCTTACAGTAAATAGACAAATGTATAAAATTAGACTTTATAGTTTTATGTTTTGTCTGTTTTTAAAACAATTTATTAAATTTAACAATTAAAACATATTTTCCATGGAATATATATTTTGAGTTATCTTGTTATGTGAGTTGCCATTGGTCCAGCAGACATCAGAATGGATCCTTAACAGGAACACATGAGGTGTCAAGCGCTTAACTAGGCCCCTCCCCTCTGTACCCAGGGCACTTTATTAATTAGTTACAGGCCTGTTTCCACATCCATAATACAGAGCCGTTTTGTTACACTTGATTACACAGTCAGGGCAGAGTAAATCTGCATCAGACACACACACACACACACACACACATACAGAGTGGCTGTGTTGTCCTAGGGCCTCGCTGCACAAGGTATCACCGGGGAGACGGAAGCCCCTCTGGTGCTGCTGGTCACGGTCTGAAGGGCCTGCACACACGCACAAATATATACACACACACAAAAACACACATACCACATACACACACACACACACACACACATACCACATGCACACACACACACACACACCACATGCACACACACCCACACCACATGCACACACACACACAAGGGAGGAGGTTGTAAGAGGTGCTTGAAATTAGAGCGTTCACGTGTGAACGTGTATATGTGTATCTGTGTGTCTGTGTGTGTGTGTATTTGTGTGTGTGTATGTGTGTGTGCTCCGTAATATTTTTTTAGTTTTGCCACTTTGCCATTTCCTAAGCCAATCTTTAGTCAAGTGTTAGACAATGTGTGTGGCTGGGAGCATGGAAGGCATGTGTATGTGTGCGTGTATTTGTGTGTGTGTGTGTGCATGTGTGTGTGTGTGTGTGTGTATTTGTGTGTGTGTATGCCTGTGTGTGTGTGTGTGTGTGTGTTGGTCTGCTTCATTCATAGTGTGGTACATTCTTGCCAATGCCTGTTTGAAAAATGTGAGAGTGGTTTTGCGTGCGTCTGCATACAGTGTGGTTGTATTGCATGCTCCTCAACAACAGCCCATTAAAGTTGCACCACACACACACACACACACACACACACGCGCACACAGGGCGCTCTCCCCATGTCCTTGGGTATGCAGGCTGGGCACCTCCCTCTCAGTAGTGACGCACATGACCCTCAGAGCCTGCCCCCCGTGGCAAGAGCAGTAAAACATTAGACAGCATGAATGAGATCACCACACACACACACACACACACACACACACACACACACACACCCGGATCACTCTCTCTCACACACACATGCACACACAAACAGTGTCTGGTTTAAACTGTCTGGTTCTTCCAGAGATGGAGAAGGAGAAGGAGGAGGAGGAGGATGAGCCCTGGGGTCAAGAATCTCTCTCTCTCCCTCTGTCTCTCTCTCTCTCTCCCTCTCCCTCTCTCTTCCTCCACACCTGGATCCAAGCAGTGCCAAGTGCCCTCCACCACCTTTGCCATCTGCCCTCCGCCATCCATTCTCACGTCACGCGAGCACACACTCACACTCACACTCTCACACACATACACATACACACACACATACACATATGCACACGCACAGGCACACAAGCACACACACATACACACACACACACAAACACAAACACACACACACACACATACACACACACACACACACAGCCCCTGTGAGAGAAAGAGAGAGAGAGTGTGTGTGTGTGTGTGTGTGTTATCAGTGTGTGGTTGCCTTACCTGCTTTATCATGGAGGGGATGTGGCGATAAGGACGGTGCACACCCTGCTGGAGACTTCCTCAGAAGCAGGCAGGAGGCAGTAGTGCATGATGGGAGTTCTTGAGGAGGCGCAAGGCCACAAAGGGAGAAAGCCAACACTGTAGAGGAGGTGGTGGAGGAGGAGGAGGCCGAGTGGGAGGGAGTGGTGGTGGAGGTGGAGGGTGTAGCTTAGTAGCACCAGTGTCAGGAGGTGGACTTAGTCATCAGTGCCTATGGAATGTCTCTACTCTCCTCACTCCTATAGCGCATGTTGCAATAGGTAGCCATTAGTGTCCAAAGGCTGTGTGTGGAACAGGACGTTCTGTTCTGTGTGTCATGATTGGGTTGAGTTTCGCAAATAAGCATGACACACACACACACACATCGCTGGGCTGTGTTAAAGGAGAACAGGGGGAACAAGAATAGTGTGTGTAAGTACACAGGAGTTTGTCTTTCTCTCCCTCTAACATATCAACACTTCCCCAGCTGCCCCTGTGCACTGGAAACAGGATCATCCATGCTCCACATAATCCTCTCCATGTCTGGTATAAGTTGAGACTGACTGCCCTCTAACACACACACATTTCTCTATGGTCTGCTGATGACTTCAGCTTCAGTTCTATGCACTTTTCTGTTTCCTCAGGCATGCTAGCGTGCTATAAGTTTTTTTTTTTTCTCTCTCTTTCCCTGACTAGCTTGTCTGCACTTCATTCACAGAAATGTTCACCACTGCAAATTGTGCACCCCCCCCCTCCCATTCAGTCCCCCTCAGTTTTCTATGTCAGCCTTCTGCAATCTGCAAGAACAGCTGGCCTTCCCTATCTTTGTTAAGTCTCAGAGGACTCCCTCTCTCTCACTCCTGCCCCTGCTGTTTTCCAGTTCGCAGTCCAGAAGTGTGCCCTCTACAGGTGAAGCCCAACACTGCAGGCACAGTGGCTGTACCCTGGCATGCCTGAATGAAAATAGTGGGCCTCCCGCTGCACCCTGTGTGTGTTCAGATCAGTGCAGCATCATCTTAATTACTCTGTGCACCCAGACTCATTTAATGGGGAAACTCGGGGAAGGATTTGATTTTTTTTTTTTTCACCCCCAGCACCCACTGCCCATCCCCCATCCCCCACCCCCCACCCCCATCCCCCACCTGAAACTTGAAACAGCAGTGTTAGACAGCCAGCCCTCTCAGAGTGACTATGAAACGATATGTAGTGCATCTGCGCATCTCCCCCAACCACAGAGATACATTAGGCCCAGGATGATCGGAATCACAAGCACCGATCTAAAGTCAGTAATTAGTAAGCAAATTGTTTTGCAGACTGTGGGGCAGAGAAGTGCTCATGAATGAATGGTTACAGAGCTGTTGGTGGTAATCTAGTTATGGAGTCCATTATGCCTGTGCAGTTTCCTGCCTCCCCACTGGTCACACATGTTTAAAAGTGCATTAGAGCTGTAATGGAGTGCGTCAGAGTGCTCCATGGAGCCGGTGTTTCATGGGGCCTCAGAGGATTATGTATCTGAAGGAGGCAAATAAGGCTGGGAGTACGATAGCATAGAGCCTATCCATCAGGGTGTATATATGTGTGTGTGCTGGAAGTGTGTGTGCATGTGTGTGTGTGTGTGTGTGCTGGGAGCTTGATAATATACAGCCTATACATCTGGGCCACAGGAAAGTCCCTCTCATCAGACATAGGCACAAACAATACCCTGCTCTCAAGGTGTGTGTGTGTGTGTGTGTGTGAATGTGTGTGTGTGTTTTACTGTAATACTGACTTACACAGAGCACAGTTTTCAACATGCACAAACCCACACAGTAGTATGAAACAATATAAATGCAAACACACACACACACACACAATCACACATGCAGAGAGGGGGAAATTTAGATGAACACACAAGTTGTTTTGCTAAACTTGACTCTGGACTATATTACAATGGTTTACAACATTTTGCATTCTCACTCGTTTTATTCTCTCCCAAACTGTGAGAACAAAGTGTTTCTGTACAAGTTTGGCAAAAGACAGAAATGAACATATAACCAAATGAATTATTTAGTAATCAAAGCCTTCACAACATTAAAAAAGATTTAGGGTCTCTAATGTAGTTTTCGGTCCTGCTGCAAGCATTTGAGGACAGCATTTGAACATATGGTCTTGGTTCTGGTCTTGGTTCTGGAACCATTTCTTAAGGATAGTTGGGCATGGGCAGCCTTGGGGGTTCTTGTCCCAAGATGCCTCTTAAAATGGGACCCAAAGAAGCCCGGATCAGTCAGAGGTTTTATCAAGGCTCTCCAGAGACAGCGCTAGACAGATGGTCCTCCTTACTAATCAGCTGTCTCAGACCATTTAAGAGCGCCGTGGTGTTCCTGGAGGGCTAGAAGATATTTTGTCTGCTCCATTTGTTTAAAAAAACACACACACGCACACACATACCACTCTGCAATAACATACACACACACGCACACACATACCACTCTACAATAACATACACACACACAAAAAGACATTGACACATTTGCCACTGATGTGGGTGTCAGACTGTGATCAAAAGTAACACTTCATTTTTTTCCCCATTTTCTCGTTAGCACTGCTAGCGTTGAAGCCAAGCCCATTTTAACAGTTGTCAGGGCTGGATGAGGCCAATCTGTTTTCCCCTCCGAAGAGACGCTCAAGCAGACCACTCTATTTAGCTGAGCCCTTGCACTCCATCTCTTGTGGGCAAAAATACTATAAACAGAAACATCACTGACCTATGAGTTCCTTTGAAGTAGTGGACTTATGGTACACTATCACGTAAAGCATGTCTCTTTGAAAGCACAAGTTGCAGTGTTTTTTTGTAGCATTTTTTAATTTATTTTTTTTCCCGGAAGACAAAACACTCACTACAGTGCCTCCAGTAACAGTGACCTTAACGCCATCTCTTGTTTCACAACGGATAGCAACACTCACACGTGTCATTCATTATAAAAGTTTGGAACCTGAGCTTTGTGGTTCAGTCTCCATCTTCTGACAAGTCACTCTGTATTGAAGCACTCTGATGTCTCAGAGTGGGGAGAGTTATGATCTGCCTGTCTATTTTTTTTTGTTCTTTTTCTGTCTATTTTTCTTTCCTAGCTTGTTATTTATTTCTTTATTTCCTGGTCAGATCAAAGGCTGTATGGAAATGGCAGTGATGTAGCAAGCGCCTGTTTAGAGGGCCTGATGAAAGAGTGGTGTTATGTAAGAGGGAGGCCTATGATGGATGCATCTGGGTTTGTAGTTGGAGTGTGTGTGTGTGTGTGTGTGTGTGCTCACATAATACTGTCTGAATCAGCTAGAGCCACTAACATCACCGTTGTAAAAATAGATTCATTAACTTACAAAACCCCCAATAGCATGTGCATCTATCTATGAGTCAGTCCCTTTGCTCATACATTGATGCTGACTACCTGAGGCCTGAGGCTCATTATTATGCCAGCCTGGTTCAGTTGAGCTCTGTCAGTCGGCAGTGGTACAGACTGGTACAGTTGAGCTGTGCTAGTTTGCAACGCTGTCCTGGTATAGGCCTAATTCAGCTGTTCCAGTCTGTGATGCCAGCCTAGTATAGTTCATCTGTGTTGATCTGTGGTGCTTGCCTGGCGCTGTTCAGTTGTGCCAAACCCCACTGGCATATGTTCTGGCCTCGTTTGGAGCCCTATGCAGATGCCTGATGATTGGATGCAGACTCCTCTGAATAAAGCAAAAGACACTCACACAAGATGCTATACGGGAGTTATTTTACTAGCGTGCTGGGGTTTCATATAGTGACAACCCTGTCTGCTGATGAGAGGGTATTCTGGTGCTAATTGATTTAAGGCTACTGTGGTGGTTAGCATGCTAACAGATTTATATGTAAGGTAACTGTGGTGGTTTTTGTGCTAACTGATGAGGCATTAGGCCTACTGTAGTGGTTTTGTCATGCTAACTGTGCTTCAGCATCTAGGCTAAATATTGTGGTGTCTGGTGTCAAATGGCTGTCTCCGTCCATCCCAGTAATTGTGGTGTCAGTTTAATTGTTTTGGTATTGGATGTTGATGGTTTTATCGATAGCCTATGTCCTAGATTAGCTGGGGTAGGCCTACAATATTGAGCATGATATGTTTACAACATACAATATAGTGCATCCCTAATGATCATAAGCGTATTGTGATTGACTGAAAATATCATACTGTACTGCTTTTTATGAGCTATGAAAGTTTTGTATTTGTAGCAAATAATGATTGAAATAAGTAAACCACGGAGCATAATCAGAAATAGGTGTCACCAATTCCTGAGCACACCTGGGAGATTACAGCAGGTCACTATTGTCACTATCTAGTATCTCAGCTTACTCCTGCAGCCTACTGTGCTCACTGTTGCCTTTACAGGTTGAGTTGCAGAGCCTTTAAAACAGCATTAGCCCCCATTGAGCCTAACCTACTTTCAAAGCAGTCTCAATTAACACACACACTTAGTGCTAAAAAACACACATACACACACACACACACACAAGCACACACACATACACACACACACACACACACACACACACACAAGCACACACACATACACACACACACACACACAAGCACACACACACACACATACACACACACACACACACACAAGCACACACACATACACACACACACACACACACAAGCACACACACACACACATACACACACGCACACATACACACTCACTCTTCTCCTGTGAGTTGTCAGTAGCAGTAGTGCTCCTTCGCAGGCAGAGAGTGAGTGACGTGGCAATGGGCTCTAGGCGTTTAGAGCAGAGAATCCACCCCAGCCTGTCTGTCACTCAGTCTACAGCACTGCATGTGATCCTGTTAAAATGAGCTGCAATTGGTACGGAAATTAAGATGAACCTTTGCGTCCAGTCTTTGCCTACTGCGGCCCTGGTGTTCCTCAGTTTCTCTCTGGCATTTTAACTAGTAGGTCCTAGTACAGGTAGATTGTTAAAACAATAAAATATCTAGACTACATTATTTCTGTGAATTGATTTGAAAGGTGTTATACTGTATCCAGATGGTAGAGGATATGTATGTGTTGTATGTGTATGTATGTGTGTACAGTATGTTTGTGTGTGTATGTATGTGTGTGCCGTATGTATGTGTTTACTGTATGTGTCTGTGTATGTATGTGTTTATAGTATGTATTTGTTTACAGTATGTATGTATGTGTGTTTATAGTATGTATGTGTTTACTGTATATATGTGTTTACGGTATGTATGTGTGTACAGTATGTATGTGTGTATATGTATGTGCAGTATGTATGTGTTTATAGTATGTATGTGTTTGCAGTGTTTATGTATGTGTTTATGTGTGTTTATAGTATGTATGGGTTTTATTTTTTCTGTGGGTCCCTTGGCTCAGTTTATAGGTTTAAAATTCATGTAATGTTTTTCTTTTGCAAACTGCATGCATTAACATTATCATTACCAAAAAGGCTTCTTTAACACTCAACTCTGCAGTTTTTAAACCATCAGTGAGGGGTCTTTAACACTGCATTCTTTCTTCTGTGATTCTCTCGTCTAGATACTCTCCCACTCGGAATGGGACCAAAAGCGAGGCTCCAGAGGATCCCAGGTAATCTCTAATCTCTAATTTATTTAACCTCTAATCTCTAATTTATTTAATCTCTAATCTCTAATTTCCAGAGGATCCCAGGTTATCTCTAATCTCTAATTTCCTTTCACTGCAACATTCAAGACATTTCTAGCATGTTCTGGAGATGTTCTGTCACTGTCTCTTCATTTGAACATGTTCTAGTGATGTTCTGCCATGGGGTCTTTATCTGAACATGTTCTAGAGATGTTCTGTCACTGTCTGCCACTGAACAAAGCCATGTGTCCATCACATTTTACACACTCAACTTTAACAGGTGTGTGTGTGTGTGTAAGAGAGAGAGAGAGCATGTATTTAAGAGCCTGTGATCCACTCTCTCTCTCTCTCTCTCTCTCTCTCTTTCGCTCTCTCTTTCTCTCTCTCCGACCCATCATGGAGGTATTCTTCACTGTCTCTGAGCAGGAAATGTGTGACCATAAAACATGCATGACACCCCCTTTCCTGAGCTGTGTATTTTCTGAAAATGGGAAATCTCACATGAGTGTGGAGAGTCCTGGCCAGGCTTCTCAAACACACACACACACACACACACACACAGACACAGACACAGACACACTGGCTTGTTGTGGTGAGAAAGCGGGTCGGGTTGGGCTGGGTCCATCAGTCGTCTTCATGCCTGCAGTTGACTTGTTTCCTCTGGAGCTAATGTACTGAGGTGTCACACAATCCCCGGGGCCCCAGCTTCACCAGACACACAATGAAACAAAGCCCCCTGTGCTGGCATGGCCTGTGCCTTAGTGTACCCCCTGTAATCAAGAGGATATCCTCCTGTTGGGGACATTGCTGTGTGTGTGTGTGTGTGTGAGAGAGAGAGAGAGAGAGGGAGTGTGTTTGTGTGTGTGTGTGTGTGTGTGTGAGAGAGAAAGAGAGAGAGAGAGAGAGAGGGAGTGTGTTTGTGTGTGTGTGTGTGTGATGGAGAGAGAGAGAGAAAGGGAGTGTGTGTGTGTGTGTGTTTGTGGCTGTGTGTGTGGTACTGAGCTTTTCCCTCAGTGGCTCTGGTTATAGATGTGATGCCAAGAGTGAACACTGGGCATGTGGCAAAACTAACAGACAATGAGCAGACCTTGCAGACAGACTCTTTACAGACTGGGCAAATGGACAGTGAACACACTTCAGCTGCAGTGTTCACCTAGGACCTCAGTGTGATTTCAATATCATGGAAGCTCAGAACTTTCCAGTATTTTTCATCTTTATACCGGGAACACTCCTGTATATGAGCTCAATAAATACAGTATAAATATTTACATGAGTGTGAAGGTAAAGAAGAGCTTGAGCATGTCATTAGTGACCCACTTGAAAGTCCTGGTTGTTTTTGTTCAAGGTCATGAATAGAGCACGTTCACACTGATTGATGAAAGGTGACAGCTGGCGTTTTGACTGCTGAGCCCACTTGGAAGTTATTTAGCTAGCTATCTGGGATTCGTCAGGGGAATCTTGTAAAAGCCCCAACTGACAAGATGTTTAAGAAGTGGAGGCTTGTCTTGGCACTCTGTCACATCTCCTGGATGTTTTTCCCTCAGCCTCGTTCTATGAAGCTGCCTTGCCTCACAGAGAACCAGCAGCCTGTTGGACATGTAAATCATGTCGTCTTTTCCAGAGCCATTGACCAAAAGGATTTATTGATTTCTGCCGGGGCCAGATATGCCAACAAGAACACATTAGAAGGGTCATTTTCCCTAACCACAATTTTATTACAAAGATTGTGGTAAGTGTTTTAAGTTACAAATCTAAGGAAAGTTCTATGTGGAGAATATTTATAGAAGGCACTGAAAACATTGGGGTTGCTGGAATGTTACCTGCGGAGCGAGCGTCCGTTGGGAAGAACACGTGCAGCTCCAGATTTCACAGCCTTGCGCTGATTCATGACGGAAAGGCTGGGATCCACCAAATTCGTTGAATAGCCCGAGTTCCAGGGAGTAGCCAGCCAATGGCGGCGAATGCCAAGAAGGCTTTCAAAAACAGACAGGCTGTAAACCATTATCACCACAAAGACAGCCTGACAACAATAAAGAGTGAGCCAAGAGACCATGGAAATTAGCATAGAAATAAACACAAGGTTGCTAATGATAACATGGGCTAGTGCCATGTGTTGGACAGCATCCTCCTCTGTCTGCCCCCCAAATTAGACCATTTTAGCGCTTAATCAAGAAAATGTTTGCAGGTTGACTAGACTGCGTCGGTGTAAAAGGAGCAGACAAATAATGTGTTCTCCATCTGAGTGTGTTCTGTGGATAAGTGAGGTATGCTGTGGCAGTTCAGAGGGTCGTAGTGCCATTTCTCAGATTCATTACAGGAAGATTTTGAAATTGGTCACCATCATAAACACCAATACATACTCTGTACTGAGTGATGAAATGTGTGAAATGTGGAGAATGAACACCCCTGCCATGATGTGGGACATTTCACCACCAAGAGTAATAGGTTGGTGTGCCTTACCCTAGGGCTGTGCCAAGTGTGTTGTGTCTGTGTCACTAAAATGCATTGAGACAATGAGATATATATATATAGGTTCATAGGTTTCACAAACTGTAGAACAGTCAGTCGGCATAGTTTGAAAGCATGACTGTGTAATGCTCACAGATCTGTGTGTTTTTTGCTGAATCGTCCATCTGGATTGGATTTGTTACTCAGAAACACTCTCAACCCAGTTTCACACTGAAAGAATTGGAAACACTTTCAACTCAGTTTCACACTGAAATGATTGGAAGCACAAAGCCATTCCCATGGACTGGCACAGGCTTTTGTAAATGTACCCCTGCAGTTCTGGTGTTCTGGTGATGGACTGGACCAGTCTAACCCTCTGTCTGCTAATGAGAGGTGCTCTCCCCCGTCCTGCCCTGCCCTGCCCTGCCCTGCCCTGCACTGCCCTGTCCTGTCCTGCTCTCCCCTCCCTGCTGCTGGAGAAATGTGCTGCCATGGAATAAGGAAACGTTTTGAAAGGAATGCAGAGTTCAGCAACTCTGACAGACTCTCTGCCTGTGTGTGTGTGAAGTGTAAGTGAGTAAGTGTGTGTGTGTGTGTGTGTGTGTGTGTGTGTGTGTGTGTGTGTGTGTGTGTGTGAGAATGTAGCACACTTGGGCTATGTTGCCTCAGAAAACTTGTCACTTGAGACTTCCTTGGGTTAGCTTTCTTTCCTGTACACAGATGTCACACCACTGAAGGTTTCTGTCATTTCTGGTAGCAAGCTTCATTTTTATAACTATGGGTGTGGAGAATACTTACAGTAAAGCACATATTTCGCCTGCTGTGCAACTTAGGTAGTCTGTCCTCTACAGACTCTCTTTCCTCCTGGGTATTTTCTGTTCATTTACTCTTCTATCAGCTTTACTAAAAGCAAAGAAATGGGGAGAATTAGTCATTTTCCAATTAGTCATTTACCTCTCAGACCAACGCAACTGGACCAAAGCTGGTGCAGGTAGAGAGTGTGTGTGTGTGTGTGTGTGTGTGTGTGTCCATGCATATGCTGCTCACTGCCTTTGTCCTCCTCCTCCTCTCCCTCTCTCCCCCCTCTCTCTATCTCTCCCTCTCCCCCTCTCTCTCTCTATACATTTATATATATATATTTCTTCCTGTCTCAGCACTGTTCTGATGCTCATTCGACCCCCCCCCCCCCCCCCCCATCATGCTTCAGACTAAAATATCATCATCTCTCTTTCGATTCTCTATCACTTTAATATACGATACGCCACTGTTGTTTCTCTCTCATCCCTCTATCTCTCTGGGTCTATGTCTGACTTCTCTGAAACCCGTGGAGCTGTTACAGCAGTGGAAGCAAATAAGGCGTCCTCTCTGAGGACACAATGATTGGGCACATGGGGGTCAATTGCCCTGACCTCTGCCCATGCGCTTAATGAGCCTTTTACTCCTCCAGACTTGTTTTGATTTTTGAATAAAAAGTAGATAGGCATGTAATAGTCTCCTGCTGGAGATGCTGGCCCCAAGTGTTCCAGCTCCATGGCAAGGCTTTGAAAACAAGGGGTTAGTTTAGGTGACTGCATGTGAGGTAGGGAGGGAGGGAGCGAGATATCAGAGGCACGCTGCTGTGATGTGGAACACTGCTTTGGAACTCTGTGTGTGGATGATCATTCCCAAGGATGCCCCACTATTTGCCCCCTGTTTCATGGGTCTTCATGGCTTTGTCTGTTAATTACTTGACAATATACCACACTGTAACTGCAAGTGTGTGTGTGTGTGTGTGTGTGTGTGTGTGTGTGTGTTGGAGCGATAGAAAGAGAGAGTGAGAGAGTGAAAGAGAGGGAGATGTTTCTAAATTCAGCTGAGGGGAATTCACATAAAAAGTCGCTGTAATGAGACAGATATTTGTTGAGTCATATGAGGAGCTTAGGGGCAGAAACAGTGTGGTGTTTTAGCAAAGGATATGGAGTCCTTTGTAGTGGACAGGAATAATGATCATTTTTATATATGTGTGTGTGAGTGTGTGTGTGTGTGAGTGCTACCAAAGTGTACGTCTGTGTGCGCCTGTCAGCACTCATGAGTGTGTTCATTTGTGCCTGCAGCGAAGAAGGAGGCTTTTTCAAACGCCTTTATTGGCCACTACTGCGCCTTGTTTACTCAGACAATGAAATATCCTCCCCAAATAAGCCCCTGGAGGCCCTTGGCTCTGTTCAGCGCTAGAGTGGGAATCGCTGCAGTGGGTCTCGATCTGATGCTGCTCGTACTGCACAGACACTAACGTGTGCACACATTCCGTCTGCCACCGAGGCTGGAGACCCTAGAGCTGAGTGACATAGTTGTGCAAGGGAACATCAGTCTGCATATACAGAAATGCTAAGAAAGTATACTGCAACACTCAACAAAAACTCACAGTGAAAACAGACTTGATTTAGAAATAGGACCTGGTGAATGTACAGACATGTAATTTCAGTGTCAACAATGTGTCAAATGTAACATCCACTCGTTAGATTTGTGTGATACATTGGAACATGTACAGGTGTTTTCTCTATGTCCAGAAAAAGGCAAAGACACAGGAACACAGCAAGAGCCCAGAGAAACACTCATGTTTGCAGTTTGGAGGGTGTGATTCTGGAACCTTCCTTGAACTCTGCAAGGACCTCAGATTGTCACAGCTATGACTAATGTGACCGCAAACACGCTTTATGGTTTGTGGCATACAGTAAAGCAAGCGAGTAGCACTCTAGCAGATGTCTGGAGTCCTAACTGTGCCTTGGATATTGGACCTGTGTCTAACATGTATGGCATGCATCCATTCAGCCTGTGTGTGTGTGTGTGTGTGTGTGTGTGTGTGTGTGTAGTAAGCCCAGCTACAGCAGCTTTCGGAGACTTGATATGTATCCAAATATCTGTGTCAGTGTGTATGTGTGTGTGTGTGTGTGTGTGTGTGTGTAAAAAAATAGCAACAGCTTTGCAGTAGCTCTCCACATTTTTTCAGAGATAATTTAATAGGAATTTGCGTTACATTGATGTGGGTTTGGGGATGGACTTTTATTCTGACTTTGATTGTGATTAGATTGTGTCACCAAGTAGTGCCCTTCAAGAGTGCTGAACAGTGTCCTAGAGAAAGTTGTATGAAACCGATAAATTGAATGAGGACAGACTGTCTGTATATGGACACAAAAGCTTCAGACTGGTCAGCCCGGTGTTGAGCTGGTTCCCGCATCAGTTACGCTGGAAGCCAAAGTGCTTGCCCATGAACAGCCCGAGTTCATAACATTAATGCGAGCCCATGACGAGTTCATAACATTAATGCGAGCCCATGACGAGTTCATAACATTAATGCGCAACAGGAACAGTGTGTTCTCCCATGTGTTTAGTATATGGACACAAACAGTGTGTTCTCCCATGTGTTTAGTATATGGACACAAACAGTGTGTTCTCCCATGTGTTTAGTATATGGACACAAACAGTGTGTTCTCCCATGTGTTTAGTGTATGGACCATGACGGGCCGATGACGAGTTCATAACATTAATGCGAGCCCATGACGAGTTCATAACATTAATGCGAGCCCATGACGAGTTCATAACATTAATGCGAGCCCATGACGCGTCATTGACAGAGGCTGTTGCTTCACCACCCAAAAACCGACTGTGTAGCTGGAAATCAGTGGACATCCAAATCAAAAGCAAATATTTTGTCTCCTCTGCCGACCACTGCGCAATTTTCTTCTCACTCGGTTTCTCTGCCAGTTTCTACACTTACGTTTTCTTGGTTTGTTTATTTTTCCGTTAGTGACCCGGATCAACCTGGTGACGTCCACCCATATCTTCATGGTTCGCTTATAAAAAACAAGTTTAACTTGGTGCCCGTCAGGAACAAAATTTTCGGTTCCCAAACAGTCTGATTTTCGGCATGAACATGCCAGCCGATTCAAGATTAGGTGCAGGAATCAGTATCAGCACGGTTCTCTGATGGTCTGAAAACGCCTAAAGAGTGTGTTGCTCCCATGTGTTTAGTATATGGACACAAACAGTGTGTTGCTCCCATGTGTTTAGTATATGGACACAAACAGTGTGTTGCTCCCATGTGTTTAGTGTATTGTGTATATTTGTTCACATCTGTAGTCTCACAGGTCAAAAGGTCAAAGGATAGCGTCCAGCTGTTGAAAGTCTGACCCACCTGTTGTTTATGTTCAGAAACATCCAGTATCTATATGTCCCTGATGTCTTACTTTCACACACACACACACACACACACACACACACACACACACACACGCAGGTGTATGCAGTGCGCTCTAGTAAACACACACACACACTAGATCTTGTCTGCCAGCCATCTGTCACACTCACGCACACACACACACTTTTGGGATTGTTGTCTTAAACAGCCTCTGCTCCAAGCTTAGCCATAAGGACACACCCAGACCACCATTTCCCTCTCTCTCTCTCTCACACACACACACAGCCTTAAACAGCCTGTGCTCCATGCATAGCCATAAGGGCATACCCAGACCGCTGTGTGTGTCTCTCACACACACTTGCATTTTCAGTACATGATGAGATCGAGAAAGTCGAGTCTTTGAGCTACAGGACAATGCCAGCTGAATTCAGAGCCCTACAGATACACACCTATTCTTACATACACAGACACAGGCACACACACACACACACACACACACACACACACACACACACACAAGCACCATAAGGCCTCAAAGGTCACAGCCTCTTCTAGGCTGCCAATGTAAATAGAATTATTCTGGAGCTCTGGCAGGTTACACTCAGCGCTTGAGGTAAGCAATCAGATAACATTCTTCTTTTTTTCAGGCCTCCACATTCAGGAGCTTAAAAAAAGCTGGGAAGGTCATTTCACATGTTTATTGGATGAAAGCTGGGAAGGTCATTTCACATGTTTATTGGATGAATGTCTTGGCAGTGCTGAACACCCTGTGTTTAGTTGCTGAGGGCAGAGTGATTTCAGGGAGCGCTGTGAACTTTTCACTTCATCCCGCTGAGCCATGCACACACACACACACACACACACACACACACACACACACACACACACACACACACACACACACACACACACACACACACACACACTTATGCACACACAGGCACAGACACACACACACCCTGTCTTGACACCCCCATCCCCAGCACCTTTACCCCTCTTCTCCCTGCAGAACAAAGACTGCATTGGCTGTGCCTTTTTGCTGTGCTCAGCAGCTCAAAGCAGATACAATTCAAATGAGACCCAGCTCCTCCCTCTGTGCTCTCTCTCTCTCTGTCTGTCTAGCAGCTCAAAGCAGATACTTCAAATGCTCCTCTCTCTCTCTCTCTCTCTGTCTCTCTCTCTCTCTCTCTCTCTCTCTCAGCAGCTCAAAGTAGATACAATTCAAATGAGACCCAGCTCCTCCCTCTGTGCTCTCTCTCTCTGTCTGTCTGTCTGTCTCTCTCTCTTTCTGTCTCTCTCTCTCTCTCTCTCTCTCTCAGCAGCTCAAAGCAGATACAATTCAAATGAGACCCAGCTCCTCCCTCTGCAAGCTGCTCAAACAAAACTGTGACTCACATTTCAGCTGACTAGTAATGTGTAGCACATAATGCTAATACATGGAAGAACAGAGAGATTTGGAGTTGCACAGAAGGCTCCCAGTGTAGTACCTGCAAGACTCACACGCAACTCATGGCTGTCTTTGTTTTGTGTCACCGTGTTTTTAAGTACTCCGCTTAAGTGGGACAGTGCGTCTGTCACAAAGAGTGTGGTCGCACATGCTCACGTACACGCACACACACACACACACACACAGGAACACACCTAAGGAAGCCTAAGGTGTGCTTCGGTGTGTGTATGTGTGTGTGTGTGTGTGATGAGCCAGGCCATCTCTGGTGAAGGTAGATCTTTGAGTAAACATGGTGGATGTAATGGAGGCTGTGCAGGAGAGAGAGTTCAGACAGGCTGATGGGAGCTCATCTGAGGTGGTGCGTCACACTCAGAAAAAAACAGAGCTCCTAGAGTGGTGAATCTGTGTGTGTGTGTGTTGGGGTGGAAGCTTGGAGGCTTTTGACTCTGTACGTGTGGTTGGCTTTAGCAGACAAAGCAAAGATGGGTGGATTGAAAACCAGGCATTAATTGTGTGTGTGTGTGTGTGTGTGTTGGTGAGTGAGTGAAAAGTGTATAAATGTGTAAAAAACAGTAGTACATGCAGTGTACATGCAGTGCTGAAAGTCTCATTAGGAACGCTTCTGCACAGCACACGTTTGGTATACTAGCAACGTGATGAAAATAAACTCACAGTGTCAAATCACTTAGGGAGGCCTGCTATTTAAATCCATTTAATTGCTCATTTATGAAATTAAAACTGTGGTCTTCATGTTTTTAAATACAACTTTTACAAGTTGTTTTGATTTTACACATGTCCGCTGTGAATTCAGTTGAAAATATTGACTTGAAATTGTCATGTTAGTCCACGGTTGGGATTTTTTTTTTTACCATCTAATGAATTTTCCAACTTGCAGAAATGCTACGACTTTCTGAGCTTGTTAGCATACCTTGTTGTAGTTTATGTCAACACATAAATCAGGTCCTCATTTATAGTCATATAGTTTATATTCATAGTATGCCTGCAAAAATCAAAGAAAAAAATTATAATCTTGCATTTCACAAAACTATCAATTATACAGCTGTGAGATGAGGAGGTGTGTTTCCTTTTGATCCAGATACAGTCATACTTGTTTAAATGACAGACATCAACCCATGTACACAAAACATACTCACATACACACCCACCCACACACACACGCACACACACAGACACACACGCACACACACACACACACTTCATTCCTTATGGGCCAAGCTCATGTGAAAAAGGCAAAGCCATAAGACATTAAAAAGCAAACACGCTGACATAACCCACCTTATATTAGACAGCATTATATTCCAGGAAGGATGCTAAGGGTTAAAGCTGAGGTTTAGAAAAAGAAAAAAAGAATTTGTCTGTTCTGGAACTTTCTGAGATTTACCCCAAACACTCAGCTATTAGCTGTATATGCTTGTGAACTGCCAGCTATTTCTGATCAGCTGAGAATGATATTTTTGCCCCACGGCAACGGACCCCTTAAGATGCTGCAGCTCCAAGTATTTTGCCTCACGGTACAGGAGGGTTTTGCAGTCTCGTCTCAAGGGAGAACATAGGTGTGTGGAAGATGCTATTTTAGACACGCCACTCCCTGTTTTGTGTCTCTTGATGCTGTTTGGCTTGTTGGCAGGATGGTAGAGATGCTTGCACACAGAATCACACACACATATACACACGCACACACACACACACACACACACACACATCCACACGCTCCTCTGAGAGGACTGTGTTGGCGCGTGCCACTGGAATCAGATGTAATGCTTGAGTGAACAGGACCACAGCAGGAGCATCAGGAGCATCAGGAGCAGCCCAGCTCTCCTCAGCAGCTGCCTCATGTCAGCCTGATGTTTCCACAGCCCCCGGAGCTGCTGCACTCCCACTCACTCACTCACGCAGGGACACACACACACACACACACGTGCACTCTCATTCACTCACACACACACTCACGCAGGGACACACACACACAAACATCCACTCTCATTCACTCACACACACACTCACTCACTCACACAGGGACACACACACACGTGCACTCTCATTCAATCACACACACACTCACGCAGGGACACACACACACGTGCACTCTCATTCACTCACACACACACTCACGCAGGGACACACACACACGTGCACTCTTATTCACTCACACACACACTCACGCAGGGACACACACACACACACACGTGCACTCTCATTCACACACTCATACACACACTCACGCAGGGACACACACACACACACACACACATGCACTCTCATTCACTCACACACTCACTCACTCACGCAGGGACACACACGTGCACTCTCATTCACTCACTCACACACTCACTCACGCAGGGACACACACACACACACGTGCACTCTCATTCACTCACACACTCACACTCACTCACTCACGCAGGGACACACACACACACGTGCACTCTCATTCACTCACACATTCACTCACTCACGGAGGGGCAGATACACACGTGTACTCTCATTCACTCACACACACACTCACTCACTCACTCACTCACACATGCAGGGGCAGATACACACATTCACTCACTCACTCATGCAGGGACACACACACGTGCACTCTCATTCACTCACACACACACTCACATACTCACTCACGCAGGGACACACAGACACGTGCACTCTCATTCACTCACACACACACTCACACACGCAGGGACACACACATGCACTCTCATTCACTCACACACTCACTCACTCACTCACTCACGCACTCAATCACTCATGCAGGGACACACACGTGTGTCATGCACTCATGCACTCACTCACACACTTATGCACTCCTGCAGAGGCACACACACGCACAAGCACACACACACCCACTCTCGCGTGTGTATATGTGCACTTAAGCATACACTACATATTATGCCCATTCACGTCCTGGTGTGTCTTATATTATGAGAAAAGTGCCTGAAAAGAGTCTCTCTCTCTCTCTCTGTCTCCCCCCCATCTGTCTCCTGTAGTCCTCTGGCACCAGTGTGACGGTGGACATTGCAGTGATGGGCGAGGCCCACGGCATGATCACGGACCTGCTGGCCGACCCCTCGTTGCCGGCCAACACCTGCAGCTCCCTGCGGGCCGTTAGCAACCTACTGAGCACACAGCTCACCTTCCAGCCGCTACACCGGCCCCGCCTCAGCCAGCTGACCACGCCCACCTCTGTCGACGCCCATGCCTGCTCTGACTCCGAGGAGGGCCCGGAAAAGAGCGAGAAGCTCACCATTCCAAAAGTAAGGCTCACAATTCCAAGAGTTAGAATAAACATTACAAAAGTAAGGATTAACATTCCCAAAAGTAAGGCTTGATCAACATTCCCAAAAGTAAGGCTCACTATTCCAAAAGTATGGCTCACTATTCCAAAAGGAGCTCTAAGAAGCTATCGATATCAACGCCTGTGAGATTTGTGGTACCACCAAGTCAAATCAAGTCACTTCCTATAATAACAACAGGAGTTGACCCAAAGCACTTTACAGTTAAGATCATCAAACTAGTTGTAGTCAACTACATAGACCAATGGAATACCATCTTAAAACAAACGCTCAGTTTTTGTACCTTCTCTAAATAGTTTCACAGAGAATAAAAAAAGAAGTTACCTGTATAAAAATGTGTCCTGTGTTTATACCTCAGGCTTCTTATCAATTTGATATCTGAATTACAGACACCTTGCAAAATATCCTCACAATCATGAGAAAACCCTGTTATACAATGTAAGCCTAGATTCTGAGATGTAATGACTTGTAAACACCTTTGTCCTTGTGCGGCTGCTGTGAGTTCACTAGTTTCTCCATGTTTGTTAGATGTAGATAGCTGAAGACCTGAAGATCTGTCACTGCAAAAGCTGGCATGAAACATCCAGTACAGTGTATGCATGTGCAAAACATCTCATGATTTATAGATGCCACAATAACATGACAACACAGTAATGAAACAAGCTAACACACATCATTTGTGACGACTAAGACCATGTCCATGGCTTCCTGCATCTGTTCCACTTACATACATCCTATTCCAGAAAAAAATATACAGCTGACTAGAGTCATGTGCAGAGAAAGAAGAAGAGGGAGAGGAAGAGAGAAAGAGAGAAAACATGCATGTCTGGCTCAGTGAGTGCAGTGCTCTGTTTCATTTCCACAGCTGTGTCAACAGGAAAGAGCTAGGAGCTAAAACAGTGAAAATGTTGTGCAGAGGTTCTTGGGTAGTTGAAGGGGGCGCATTACGATTACTGCCCTGATAGGGTCACTGGGGTGCCTGGTGTTTTGTTTTTTTTTTAATGCAGAGAGTGAGAGAGAGACAGCATCTGCATTGAACTGGAGCCCAAGTGGAATCATTACCTGAAGGAGAGTCTCTGCAGTGCATGCATGCTGCTGGCCCGTGAGAAATCAAAGGGATGGGCTGATACACTTGAGCAGACCTCTGAGGCTGACCTTATTGCTCCCAGGGGATTTTTAGCTTGACATGGATCTCTGTAGAAACCACCCGAGAAGAGCAATGCTGAATGAATAGCCAAGTACTTCATTAGATTCAACCTCTCCAGAGAGTCTTGAGAGGTAGATAGAGAGAGAGAGAAAAAGAAGGAGAGAGAGAAAAAGAAGGAGAGAGAGACTGCCACCCAAATGGACAACCTTTGAACTTTTATTTGAGCTTTCATTGCTTTTTTGTATTTAAAACTTTACTTTTTGTCTCTAGCCAAAGACAGAGTGAGTTCAGTTGGCATTTCCTCCTTTGCCTTAGCTCTATGAGTCCTGAATGTGAAAAGTATGTTAGAAAAGAGCAATGGTTGCTATTAGGATATTTCAACTCACCGTCACAAATATGAATGCAACAAACCTATTTCAACAATTGAATGTGTTTAATAAAACCTTCTTTAGTTGTGCCTTAATCTCACCTCACACACTGGAAGTTACTTCATCTCTTAATTGAGGATTCCTCGACCTAAAGGAATAGTGTAGTCAAAAAAGAAATATTGTAGCTGACACAATTCACATTCACTGTCACAACACATTCGTTTCTGCTAGAAAATCCATCAGTCAACAAATAATCTAATTCAGGCAATTTCACGAGAATTTTTCTTCATCTGATACTCGAATTGCTTTGATGTGGTCACTGACACGAGAGTGCAGGCTGGAAGCCAAACACAATCGCTCTGCCCATATGCAGTTGAGCTACAGAAGTCTTGAGTGTGCGGGTAGTAATGAGAAGAAAACAATCACATGAGAAGCAGCTTTCCAGCGTTGTCAAGAGGTCATCAAAAGCACTGGCTGCTTCGTCTCACAAACGGGCTTTTTTTGATAGACCAGAGTGATACCAGCCGTCTGCTGTTAGACCAAATATTATCACTTCTAAAGCTCTAATCTAAAGCTTCTTTTTAAAACCAGCCACCACTTAACAAATACCAGCTGTCTCTTGGCACACACATTGGTTTGGTTATGTATTTGCATAATTAGAAGAATTATCTCATTATGACTTGCAGTAATTGTCTAAATTAGTATCAGATAAACAGTAGTCTGTCATCTTTGGGACACTTTCTCTCTAGCCGAAACCTCAAAAATCAGAGACTTCTCATTTCTGAATCATTACTGAATAATTTCTTGTTTGTTTGTTCTTTTAGAGATATTCCTACAGCCAGTGTTGTTTGTTGATGTCATCTCTGTCTCGCTGTTTCTTTCTCTCTCTCCTTTTCCTTACTCTCTCTGTCTGTGTAGCACCTGAAATGCTTACACTCTGACCTTTGTGACATACACTTCTCTTTAGCATTAACTTATAAAAACAGAGACTGATTGTTGTTTGCTGATTAATTTTATCAGTTGTTTACTGATACTCTTGAAGTCAATGTTGTTTGTTGATGTTGTCTCCTTCTCTGTTTCTCGCTGTTCTCCTCCTCCTCCTCACTGTGTGTTTATAGCGTCTGAAGCGCAGCTTACCCCCTGGCCTTCTGCGAAAGATTTCGTCGACCTGGACCACAACCACCTCAGCCACGGGGCTCCCCACCATTGAGCCAGGCCCAGTGCGGCGAGACCGCAGCGCCAGCATCAAGCCTTACCATGAACCCCTCATCTGCAGGTACGACTGCGGCCCGTATTGACACCCCCTCTCCCTCTCACTCCCCCATAAAGTCAGGTAAAGTAGACTAGTGTTGAGCCAATGCTTGTGCCCAGTGTGAAATTAAAAGCAAAGTTTCTGGAAATCTCTTAGAAAAATGATATTAGTTATATTATTTGTATTTTTCTATGGGAGATCCCAGTGTGCACATATTTACTTTACTTTTTATTTGCTGGTTTTTCTGTCCTGCACCTGGCCTCAGTGAGGTGAGAGGTGCACGCATCTCAGCTCACATCATACTGCATCATACTACAACTCAGCTCACATCATACTGCATCATACTACAACTTTGTGTCCAGTGTGACACAGACCCACAACGGAGATGGAACCCAGGTGAACTGATTGTCAGTCAGTGATGTTAGTGCTGCTCCACCACCCCTGTGTCTTGCTGTAATCATGTCGTCTCCACTGAAACGCTGTAAAGACGTTTGGATGCGCGATGGAGAAGGGTGGGGTAGTGATGGAGACAGAAGCCCTGCAGGGTGGGGATTTGGAATGTTCTCTCTGGGCTTCGGCCTGGTCTGCTGCTGGTCTCTCTTCATCTCAAAAGGCCTGTGCATGCATCTGCTTCATGTGTCCAATAAGCTGGAAGAAGAGGAATGAGCTGTGGAACAACAGCCAAGTGTTCATTTCACTAATGCAGGGAAGGGAACTGAGCCGTAAGGAACACTCCGCCAGCACACGAGAGCCTGCCCTACGAGCGAGGGATGGGAGAACATTGGTGCGAAATGGCCTCCCATCAAGGCCAAGTCAAACAGTTGCTTTGGAGACCTCTGAGGCTTGGTTCAGCCATGCAGAGCAGTTAAAGAGGGGAGGGGAGCACAGAGGAGCCAGCCTGGTCAGATGACTCTATGCAGGTGACCTTAAGGTCCTCTAGTGATGCCTAGCAGCGACAGATTCCATGTGATCCTGCCAGATTTGCCGCATAGAACAGAGAGAAAGAGAGAGAGAGAGCTTGCCAGCAGGTGCTTGTTTATACCTAGGCTGAATGAGAATGAGAGAGATGAAGAGAGAGAGAGAGATTGGTAGCAGATGCTTGTTTACAGCTTGTGTTGGTCCCAACCATGACGCTGATGCAGTGCTCACACTCTGGGTTCTGTGTACATATTACAGTGATGGAGCTTGTTATGGTATCACACTGCCTCTATGCAAACACAAGTCACAGAGCCATCAGTATACCAGTACACACACACCCGCGCACACACACACACGCACACACATAGTATAGTTAAACACACATACAAGATATGAACTCACAGGCACACAAGTACATTTAGAGAGAGAGGTGCACACACACACACACACACGCACACATATATGCATGTATAGTTAAACACAGATACATGCAGGGTGCATGGGGGGGATGGGATGGGGGGGATGGTTTTCTTTTGTTGTTTTTTAATCATGAAAAAATCAACCAATCAACAGGTTTAATTCTTTTTTAGGTTAATAGTAGACCCTATGTGCCTAAATGATGAACAGATGAGCATTCATCTTCAATGCAAACTTAAAAAGACATGAAACATTTAATTTTCTGTGCCGGCCACGATGTGATGGCTTATTTGGGCTTCAGAATCATGGATAAGGTCCGATCACGCAAACATGTCAGAGGATTGGCAGAGGAACAAATGCACACACAGGTGTACTACACACACACACACACACACACACACACACATTGAAACTCATTCAATAAGTCCCGCCACAAAGATTTCCCATGTGAAAGTTCTTTGCCCTGAGGAGATGCGTTGATCACGTGTGACTGTGGCGTGGCGTGGCGTAGCGTGGCTTGGCGTTGCGTGGCGTTCCCCACTAACCCTCCTCTCTTCCTCTCTCTCGGCTCCCTCTGTGCCGCTTGTGTGCTTTAGCACGCTGTGCATTAGTGCTGCGGCTGTCTGTCTGTCACCCCTGCTGTGGTTCTACACATGCTGGGACGCTGGGAGCTCAACCTGCCCATGTTTGTGTTCACAGCCCTTGTTGTTGCTCTGCTCATGCCTTCCTAGCAGGGTGGAAAGAGGTGTTCGTGTTGTGTGTTGAACAGAACCATGCTTCTTAAAAATGAAGAATAGTAATGGCCTCTTACTGTGCTGGTGCTGAGTGACAGCCCTGGTCTTGCATCCAAGCCATGACTGGGCCTGATGCTTGTGCTGATAATCACATTTGGCCTGTATTGGATTTGCCTGTCCGGACACAGATCGTTTTGTAAGATGTTTGATGAGTGATTGCAATAGTGTGGGTCAGTATCATATGATAAATCGCCTGTTGTTGACAGCTTGACGTTACCTTTTGGCTGAGCCTGAGAAAAACCCTTGAGAGCCGTTCTTAGACAACTCCAGCAGGATCATAGAGTGACTAACATATGAATGTGGCCAAAGTCACATTTTAGACAGTACTGTATCGTGACTTTTTACTGTTTATGTTTACTTTATAACAAAAAAAGAATTCACTGACATGAAATTTCCTTTTTGCATTTTGAAATGTTTTGTGTTGGATAGGCTCAGGAAACAGGGCCACAGCTGCCTAGAACATCTGTTAGAAACACTGCAACCCCTCTAGTGTTGAGCTCAATAGAGACAATAGCACTGGCTTCAGGGTGGCTTTAAGACAAGCCTCCTGCAGAGAGGGCCCGAGGTAGACAAGGTGTCTGCCGCAGCTGTGCTGGGCCCTGACCCGGGTCTCCCTGCTGCCCAGACTTGGCCTGTGTGTTGGGCCCTGACCCGGGTCTCCCTGCTGCCCAGACTCGGCCTGTGTGTTGGGCCCTGACCCGGGTCTCCCTGCTGCCCAGACTCGGCCTGTGTGTTGGGCCCTGACCTGGGTCTCCCTGCTGCCCAGACTCGGCCTGTGTGTTGCCAGAAAGTGTTTGAATTTATGAGGGCAGCTGGAGCCATGGCAGAAAGACCTTTCTTGTTGGCGTCACAGGAACATCAGGGGGGAAACACAACGGCTCCATCTTTGGGCCTGGAGAGAGGATTCCAGAGTGTGTGTGTGTGTGCGTGCACTTCTCATCAATTATTTCTCTCACTTCTCTACCTCTTTTTGTCTAGCCCTTTCTCTCCTTTTCATTTCTCTCTCTCGTACACACACACACACACACACACACACACACACTCAAAAACATACGTAGGCACATAGGCACATATAGGCACATGAAGCCTGATGCACTCACAGGGTCACATGCATGGAAGACCACCTCCCTGAAAGGCCTAAATAAATCAAAAGAACCACCACAGTCACCCAAACGGACAAGTTCTTCTGAGAAATGGAGGGAGAGATTAAAAGCAAGCATTTTTAAAGTACGCAGTGTGCATTTGTTTTAAAAGGAGACCTGATCCTTTACCCCCTCTGGAGCAGAGAAGGACTCTATCCTGACCCTGACATGTCAGCTATAGCCCTTGATCCTTCATCAGCCTAAATCTCCCTCTCTCCTTCATCTCTCTCTTGTCTCTGTCTTTTGCCCCCCCCCCCTTTTCCTGTTGTTTCCCTCTCTCTCTCTCTTTCTCCCTCGTTACTCTGTCTCTATTGTTTCTTTCTCTCTCTCTCTCTCTCTCTCTCTGTCTCTCTCTCTAGGGCTGTAGGTTCTGGCTCCATGCTGTATGTCTCCTCTCCACAGCTCATCTATCATCCTACCAGCCATTCCATCCCCCCAACACACACACACACACACACACACACACACCCCTCAACTCTGTGTGCATCTGGAGGAATTTTCTCAGGCTCCAGGGTGAATCTTACGAGTCCTGCTACACTTTGCCAAGAGCACAAGCGCGTGTGTGTATGAGCGTGTGTGTGTGCACGCATGTGTGTGTGGTGTGTGTGTGTGCACGCACTTCTTTGTGCCAAACAATGTTAAACCAGTATATGCTCTTGCCTTCTGAAAACAAAAGCACAAACTGGAGTGTGTTTTTCATTTTCCAGTGATGGATGCGATTAGCCAAGATACGGTTCAGTGGTGATGTAGCCCATCAGCACAGAGCTGTGGGATATTTTCCTTCTCTTCTTTTCCCCCCTCAAAAAAGCTGCCTTTGATTATTCCTGTCTGCCCAACAAAGGTTAACATCCATTTGGACAAACATGACTCTAGCATCCCCCTGTCTCATGGTCAGATTCTACGAAAGCAATCTTGCACGACTTCCTCGAAGACCGGGCAATTAAAAAACTTGGTTTCAGGTTTGGTTTCAGGTTTTTTTTGCTATCTTATGTCTTTGTTGTCTTGCTCCCTGACACAAGAAAAAAAGACATCTGGAGCTACAGTATGGCACAGCTTTTCCTCGACAGCCATCCAGGAAAGAAAGCTTTGTATTGCAACTGTGAAGGAAAACACCGCCGGAAGGGAAGGATTGTTTGAATGGATCACGTTCCCTCTCCGTCTCCAACAAAAACCCGTTTTTCTCCACTTGCGCGACAGAGAACTGCTTGGCTGGTGGCTGATTGGCACGCCTCGACGTGCTGATTGGCACGCTATCTCAGCGCTGGTGACATCGCCAGGCTAATTGCAGTGTGTCTTAACGCTGGTCATTTGCATTGTGTATCAGTGCTGGTGACATCGCCAGGCTGATTGCAGTGTGTCTTAACGCTGGTCATTAGCATTGTGTATAAGTGCTGGTGACATCGCCAGGCTGATTGCAGTGTGTCTTAACGCTGGTCATTTGCATTGTGTATAAGTGCTGGTGACATCGCCAGGCTGATTGCAGTGTGTCTTAACGCTGGTCATTTGCATTGTGTATCAGTGCTGGTGACATCGCCAGGCTGATTGCAGTGTGTCTTAACGCTGGTCATTTGCATTGTGTATAAGTGCTGGTGACATCGCCAGGCTGATTGCAGTGTGTCTTAACGCTGGTCATTTGCATTGTGTATAAGTGCAGGTGACATCGCCAGGCTGATTGCAGTGTGTCTTAACGCTGGTCATTTGCATTGTGTATCAGTGCTGGTGACATCGCCAGGCTGATTGCAGTTTGTCTCAACACTTGTCGTTTGCATTGTGCATCTCAGTGCTGGTGACATCGCCAGTGTTGTTTGCAGTAGATCCCAGGGCTGCCTGCTGCCAGGTGGTTTGCAGTGTGTCTCAGGACGGGTGACATTGTCTGTCTGATCATTTGCATTGTGTCTCAGGCTGCCTGCCTCCGTGGCCCAGGAGGGAAGAGGTAATAATGGCTTGGGCTCTAGCAGCACATCCTTTATCATGGTGGCCCAAATACACTTTCCCCCAGACCAGTAATGATAGTGTGCAAGTCAGGCAGCTGAAAGACAAGACTATTAGGGCTCATCATGTGCATGTGAGGATTTACTGAGGATTTGCCCCCTGGCAGTTGGGTTAGCCCCTTGAGTCGTGGATCTGCCCAAGGTTTCTTACTAGATTAACTGAACATAAGGGAGTTTTTCCTTGCCCCTGTTGCTCTTGGGTGCTCCTTCTGTGAAGCGCCACGAGACAATACTATTGTAAAAGGCGCTGTATAAATAAAACTGAATTGAATTGAATTGAATTGAATTTGCTAACATACAGCAGGATATCAGGGATATACCAGAGTGTAAAGAGCAATATAGTACGTTATACACCATTTATAACAACTTTATAAGCAATCTTTATCATGCACTGTGTGCAAGACGGAGAACAACAAAGCACATTATACACAGTTTATAATTGCTCTCTAGGCCAACTATATCACATTCCCTGCTAGCTGTAACTAGGAGATTTCAACTGTAGATGTGACCCATCTAGCCTTAATCTTCTCTACATGGCCCTGGTTGCACTGTTGTGTGGAACATGAGGGAAGTGTTGCCATGGAGCTCCTGGTTCTACTGTCATGTGGAACATAAAGGAAGTGTTGCCATGGAGATCCTGGTTCTACTGTCATGTGGAACATAAAGGAAGTGTTGCCATGGAGATCCTGGTTCTACTGCTGTGCAGTCAATACATTTCATCACATTCAAGCTATCAAATATCACTAATAATTTCATGTGAATAATTTCACAATTTCACTCTTGTGGCCTCAAGGCAAATTAGTTATCAATCAAATCAATTGAGTCTGACATGTAGATGTTACCTTTTGATTGAGTGCATGTTTGAAATGCTTCAAGTATTAGCCTGGGGAATAATATGAGGTCGTGTCAAGTGCATGAGCGAACCACACAGCGTATCTCATTCTGATTAGATGTTTGTGTTTGCACGGAACCGTTATGGTTTTGTGTTAACGACGGGTTTCAGAGAATCTGTTTATGAGAGATCTTCCATGGGTATCTATCCTGGGACGACTTCTCTCTCTCTCCATCTCTCTCCCCATGTTTCTCTCTTTTTTCCTTTCTTTCTCCCTCCATTCCTCCCCACCCATAACCGATAGCTCAGCAGGAAAACAATAAGAAAAAAAGCCTTTGACAGTGCAGCTGCCAATTTGTGAGACTTCAAACATAAAACAGTATGCTCAATATGTTAGCTCTCAGTTAGGCTCAAATTCAAAAATGGATCAGCTATGAAAACACATGCCCCAACCACCACACACACATATGTACACACACACACACATACACATACTGTACATACACAACACATTTACATGATTTTTACAAGGACACCAAGGAGTCTTGTGGAATGTACAAAGATAACACACAAAGATAAACACACTATATTATGTGTTCATGGAATTACCTACTTTTCTGTTATATTAAATTTAGCTAATCTATTGGTAAGCGCTGTGTATTTAAACATCATTAAGCAGAGCTGATGCCAGTATGATCCCTGCCCCATTCTGGAGGTTTTGTATTTTTGACCTTTGACCTTTGATTTTTCTTTCTTTATTGCAGCTGTGGGCGACCCTTCAGTAAACTCAGCCATGGGGAGGGATCAACTGACAGAATACACCGGACAGGTATATATTTGTGTGTGTGTGTGTGTGTGTGTGTGTGTGTGTGTGTGTGTGTGTGTGTGTGTGTGTGTGCATGCGTGGCATCTGGGTCAGATCTGTCACATTCATATCAAAAGAGGGCAGAATATTATATCAAAATAGTACAGCACACAAAACATACATGAAATATAGGTCAGGGCTAAAAAGTATACCAGATAGGCAATACATGTGTATATGTGTGTATGTATGTGTGTGTGTATGTGCATAAACGTGTGTGTTTGTGGTCAGATGATCCAGTGGTGGCGTTGTCTGACTATGAGAGCATGGCAGAGGCCAACCACAGTGACAGTGACCAGGGTCATGGAGAGGAGCAGCCTGATGGGGGCCAACGAGCCACAGACACACCAGACAGCTGCAGGAGTCACCGCTCCCAGAGCCTCATACTACACCCACTTATCCCTGCAGAGGTACACACACATACACACACACACACACACACATACAGACACACCAGACAGCTGCAGGAGTCACCGCTCCCAGAGCCTCATACTACACCCACTTATCCCTGCAGAGGTACACACACATACACACACACACACACACACATACAGACACACCAGACAGCTGCAGGAGTCACCGCTCCCAGAGCCTCATACTACACCCACTTATCCCTGCAGAGGTACACACACATACACACACACACACACACACATACAGACACACCAGACAACTGCAGGAGTCACTGCTCCCAGAGCCTCATACTACACCCACTTATCCCTGCAGAGGTACACACACACACACACACACACAGACACACCAGACAGCTGCAGGAGTCACTGCTCCCAGAGCCTCATACTACACCCACTTATCCCTGCAGAGGTACACACACACACACACATACACACACACACACAGACACACCAGACAGCTGCAGGAGTCACTGCTCCCAGAGCCTCATACTACACCCACCCATCCCTGCAGATGTACACACACACACACACACACAAACACACACCAGACAGCTGAAGGAGTCACCGCTCCCAAAGCCTCATACTACACCCACCCATCCCTGCAGAGGTACACACACACGCACACACATACACACACACACCTGACAGCTTCATGTGAGGTACACTCACGGATATATGTATGTTAATTAGATTAGATGAAATTTAACTTTACTGTCACTGTACAACTGTGTGTGTGTGTGTGTGTGTGTGTGTGTGTGTGTGTGTATTTGCATGTCATAGGACAAGCCGATCCTGGCCCCTGAGCCTGTGGTGATGGAGGGTTTGGAGTCACTGATGAGTCAGATCAACAACTGGAACTTCCCCATCTTCTCTCTGGTGGAGAGGACCCAGGGCAAATGTGGCCGCATCCTCAGTCAGGTGAGACACAGGACAAGGGCCTCCCTTACCCCCTCAAAGCCTGAATTCAGCACACAGAACTTAGAAGTCCAACTCAAACCCAGCACTCAAACTCAAACACTCTTATTGTCTAAAGGGCCCCATCCACCTGTCTGTCTGTCTGCCTAACCAACTGAATGCCTGTCTGTCTGTCTGCCCAGCCGACTGATTGCCTGTCTGTTTGTCTGTGTTGGCCAAACCGATTTTCCATCTGTCTGTTTGTCTGTGTGTGTGTGTGTTGTGCTGTCCTGATGTCTTTGTTGTCCTGCCTCAGGTCTCCTACAGGCTGTTTGAGGACACGGGGCTCTTTGAGATCTTCAAGATTCCTATTCCAGAGTTCATGAACTACTTCCATGCCCTAGAGAGCGGTTACAGAGACATTCCATGTGAGTACCTACCACATCCCTGTGTAGCCATGCTAACACCGCCTGGTACCTCCACACAATATTGCATTTCACTACAGTACTAGTCGGAGAACTCTGCAAAGGCTTCAGTTTGCTTTAAATAGATTTTGAAATGAATGGCAGAACCAATAGGTTTAAAGTTTAAATAAAGCTCCTACCCACTGCAAAGTAAACGTATGCCTATCGAGAGTTCCCAGACACTTTGCAAAGCAGAGGCTACAGCACATCACAGAGGAAAGACATCTCATGCAATTCCAATTCAATCCACTAGAGGGAAACAACACTGATCCAGGCATTGCAGTCAGTATAGGATTTTTTCCCCCTAGATATTCTGAAGGGCAACTGCTGTTTGACCAGCTGCCATCAATTTGACTTTTAGTTTAGTTTTTTTTTTCTTTTTTTTGCAATTTATTATTATAGTCTCTGTTTTAACCCAAATATTAAGCTTTCTTTAAGTGCTGCTCTTTCATAAAACATGTTCCCCTCACTTTTCCTTCCTCTCAAACAAACAGTGCATACGCACCTAATGTGCCTACTGTGTGGAAAACTCCCACCAATCATCTCGAGCAATCTCTTGATGTCATTCTCTGCTACTTGAATCTGACAGCCAGGCATCCAGCAGGAGGATTTTCATAAGAGACTCTTTATTTGTCAAATTAAACAGTGTCAGAATCCACAGAATCACTCTGGACTGTGTTGTCTTTGGAAATGGAGAGGAGTCAGCAGATGCGGTCTGAGTCTGGAGCTGCCGGTTCAGGGCGGTTTCTAAATGCTTGATACTTAAGATTGTACCCTAAAGAGTGCTTTGGATGCAGGCCATTTGTAATTGTTGGTGTCTGATACATAAAAATGTTAGCTCCTTTTGCAGTACTGCACAAAAAATCATCCGAAAATGTTGTCTCTGGTGCAGACAGTGCAATATGATAAACTACAGAGTGTTAGCATGTAGCTGTAGGGTTTGATATATCTGCAGTGTTTGTGCAATTCTTACAAATTTGCTGAACTAGTCATTCAGTCTCAGCTCAATTTAATGGTTTAGGATATTTTTTGCTGACCTGTTTTTGGGACTAGAGGTTTGTAGCAGATCTAAAGCAGTGTCATGTTGCCCTCTTGTGGTCATATCAGTAAGTGCAGCATCCCTTTCTCTGACCTGTCTGGCAGACCACAACCGGATCCATGCCACAGACGTGCTGCATGCCGTGTGGTACCTCACCACCCAGCCCGTGCCCGGCCTGCCCGGCCTCATCCATGACCACAACTCTGCCAGCGACTCTGGTACGTATCGCCAGGCTGCCTTTATCAGCAGTCGTGGATGTTACTCCTCATATAGAAAAGTCCTGTTGAAGATACAGAAGAATCTTATCTGTCTTAACAAAATATGTATGTATGTATATATGTTTGTATGCATGTAATGTAAGGACCATATAAGTCCTCCTATAATGATTTGTATTATCCCACACAACAGCTTCAATAACAATTTATGTAGTGGAACCTAAAGAGTCAGAACATTCAATTAAATTCAATTCAATTTTATTTATACAGCGCCTTTTACAATAGTATTGTCTCGTGGTGCTTCACAGAAGGAGCACCCAAGAGCAACAGGGGCAAGGAAAAACTCCCGTATGTTCAGTTAATCTAGGAAGAAACCTTGGGCAGATCCACAACTCAAGGGGCTAACCCAACTGCCGGGGGTCATGCAGAAGAATTACAATCAGTGGTAACCATGACCGACTACAAGTTGCCTATGGTTTTAGCTGAGGTTTATAATGGAGTGTTATCCTACATTACATTATATGGTAGTCAGTCTATAGGTGGTTATCAGGAATTATGGCTGGACAATGTAGCAGTGGCCAGACATAGTGTCAAACTCAAAGGAGTGAGATGGGTCAAGGGGGTAACAGTAAGGGTCCACTCAGGAGGGGAGGGGAGGAGTCCGCCGGAATGAGGCAGGGATGACACTCAGCAGAGATAATTGTGGACAGAGGAAGAAAGTGAATTAGGCCAGGCTCACACATCAGAGAGCAAATGTGTCATTTGGGCATACATATATATATACATACATATACACACACACACACACACACACATATATACATATATACATATATATATATATATATATTCATACATATACACATATACATACATATATATATAGAGAGAGAGTTGTACAGCGTGACACATGAAGCATTTGTGGCGGCACGAGGCTATAGCAGCATAACGAAGGTATGATGTGTGGCAACCCAGCACCACTGCAGGGATGGTCAGTGGCCGCCATAACTCGCAACTGGGGGCACAGAAGTGGCAGTCCCTCCCAAAAGACCCATGAGAAGTGATGATTTGCCACGCACCATCCCTAACTATGGTAAACAGTAAAGAGGAAGGTTTTGAGAGTGTCCGCTTGTCGAATGTGTGGGGGGGGGATTATTCCACTGGAGGGGTGCACGGTAACAAAAGACTCTTCCTCCTATCGAAGATTTTGATATTCTTACAAGGAGACCAGCATTTTGAGATCTAAGGGTTCTAGGAGGGTGGTAAGGGACAAGTAAGTCTTTAATATATGTTGGTGCATCGTCCTTGATAGCTTTGTAGGTTAGGAGGAGTATTTTAAAATCAATTTGACTTTTAATAGGGAGCCAATGTAAGGAAGCAAGGATAGGAGAGATATGTTCATATTTTTTAGTCCTGGTGAGTGTTCGGGCTGCAGCATTTTGTATTAGTTGTAGGTTTATGATACAGGTATTACTACACCCAGAGAACAGAGCATTGCAGTAATCAAGCCTGGAAGTAATAAATGCATGTATTAATTTTTCAGCATCCTCAAAGGATAGGAACTTTCTGAAATGTGTTTTACATGACTATTTAGAGAGAGGTCCTGGTCAATAATGACCCAGAGGTCTTTTGCGGTGCATGACGGTGACAGGCCACTGAGTAAGTTTTGGTGAAGGGGTAGAGTGTTGGTCAGCTGTTTAGGGCCAATCATCATAACTTCAGTTTTATCAGAATTTAAACATAGGAAATTATTAGTCATCCAGGTTTTTTACATGAACATGAACTTAAGAGCATAGAGGTCAAGGAATCTGGCTAGCATGTTTGTAGCCTGAAAACTGTGGGTTTGAATCCTGGCTTAACCCTAAGTTGCTCTTGGGGAGACTGGCCCAGAAACAGCTGACAAATGTAAGTAATTTTGGATCAAATGCAAAAGGCCTACATGTGCATGCCTGAGCTATTTTCTGCCCCATTGGTGCAAAGAATGACTGACACCTACCTCCACCACCCCCCAACCATTGCTACTATTGACTTGAGTCGAGCTCACACATTCTGCACATACTTTACCATCTCAGACTGTTTTTAGCAACTCAATTTGTGTGGCCAGCTGTCCATGCAAGGGGAGATTAGTCTTATCTGCATTGGAATCTCTTGTGAATATCATTAGGTGCTTCCCAGTGCTGCACAGTTCAGCCGCACTAGACACTGACCATGTCTGCTGACTGAGCCACTCATACTGATGGTGACCAGTGATCTGGTGTCTTGTTTCCAAAAGACTCGGACAGCGGCATCACCCACAGTCACATGGGCTACTTGCTGTCCAAGACGTACCTGGCCTCGGAGGAGGGTTACGGATGCCTGTCGGGCCTCATCCCAGCCCTGGAGCTGATGGCTCTCTATGTAGCTGCAGCCATGCACGACTATGACCACCCTGGCAGGACCAACGCCTTCCTGGTGGCCACCAGTGCCCCTCAGGTGAGAGTTTGGCTTCGGATGGGCTCCCCAGACAGCCAGATTCTGCTGCTTCGCTCTTTTGCCATATATGGTATTTCCCAGGCTGCCACTCGCCACTTGCCATGCGGTATTTTGAAGTAGTATTCTGAAATAACATATATGGCAAAATAGAGCCAAGCCAAGCTGGAGAACCAACCATCAGAGAAGCGATGAGCAAAAACACCCAGTGGACTGCCAGCATTTAGATATCTGAGTTCAATCTAAGGAGGGGAGAGGGAAGCTATGGGATAGCATACAGTATTATCATGATGGGGTGAAAAAAAGAACAAATATGACTTTCCAAATATGACCTTGAAAGCAGTCACTCTGACAGTTTTTTTTAATTAATTTGTTTTGTGAAAGACCATAAAAGAAGCTTTTAAATGGCACCTGGGTCAAGAGTATTGTCCATTAGTTCTGACAAGAGGGGAATTCCAAGTGAATCAGTGTCATGAAAAGAGAGAAGTGGAGAAACAGAAGAGTGGCAGTGACCATATTTTAAAAACATCCTTAGGGGCAAGAGTGTAGATGAGCTGAGCTGCTTTGTGAGTCAGGAGTCACATGAGTGCATTGCAGTGTGTGTTGTTGTCCTCTGTACAGTCTGTTCACTGTGTGCATCCTCTCCATGCCCAAACCTCTCCCCCTCCTCCATGTAGGCTGTGCTGTACAATGACCGCTCCGTTCTGGAGAACCACCATGCTGCTGCAGCTTGGAACCTCTTCTTGTCGCACCCTGAGTACAACTTCCTGGGCAACCTGAGCCACGTGGAGTTCAAACGCTTCCGCTTCCTCGTCATCGAGGCCATTCTCGCCACCGACCTCAAGAAGCATTTCGACTTCTTGGCTGAGTTCAATGCCAAGGTGGAGTCACACACAGCCCTCCCACATCACACACTAAGACACGGTTCAGAACACACCACTCACCCCAACACCATTGATACAGGGCTCTAATCTGAGTGATAGACAAAGTGTAAAGTCTTAATAGCTCCCCGGCAACATTTATTTCTGCTGTTTATAGGTTTATTAACCAGCCTCATAGTCACTTTGCTAGTTAAATGGCTGATTACAGGGTGAATGAAGCTCTCTCAGCTCCCCGTACTGTTGGATTTACTGCACTTGCAAGATGACCACAGTGCCATTATGTAAAATGACACCGAAACTCTCACCTATCGACCTGATGAAACTGTGTTTATTAGCTTGTCAGTCAACATAACTATTTAAGAATGCTGTTACTCACAAAAAACACATCATCGACTGTTGGGGGGAGCTCTGTAGTTAAATAATTGTAGACTTATAACAGACAAGTAGAAAAGTAGGTCAGTTTCAAGGCAAAACCATTTAGCCAATTTAACAGCATGGGCAAGTCCAGTCCTTCTCAAATAGTGGGGTGTGCGGTGCAATGTATGGGGGGCATGTATGACCATAAGGAACATGCTTCGCTTTTGCCATACTAGAATAAAGTGTAACAGATAATACTATTTATAATCGTGGTGGAGAATGGGGGGTGCAACTGGTTTAGTCAGTGCAGTCTACCTGGGGATAGATCTTTCCCACCATTTAAATGACTGGCCCATATTGGGGTTATGGTTGACCTTCCACTGCAAACTTAATGCATCATTTACATGAAGATATGGAAATATGAAATGGAAAAAAAGACTCCTCATAAAAATCTTGCTGTTGGTCTACATAATTCAGTTGGCTGAATGAACTCTCATGTTGGAAGGCTTTCAAAGTAATTCTGGATCACGGTTATTCAGGGCAGCATCTGTATGCTTTCGCAGACCTATCTGGGTTCTAAGTAAGACGCTAATCTGTTGTATATGCCTGCTCTTCCATCCTGTGCACTTGAGGCTCTTTTACGCTTTGAGAATGTTAGGACAATTAATGTTCTTAATTACCCTGTGCTAGCATTAGACTAACAAGTGTTTATTCAAGGATTAGTTTGAGCAGCTTCATTCTCTGTCTCTCTTTCTGCTCTCTCTCTCTGTCTTTCTGCCTTCTTTTCCAATCTTTCTCTTTTTCTCTCTTTCTTTCCCCCTCTCTCTCTCTCTCCCAGTTGGATGGCTGCGCTCTGTTTGCCTTTCTCTTCCTGGAGCCATGTGATCTTTCTCTGAAATGTGATAAGGACACATGATTAGTGATTAATGACAGAAAATTAGGCTTTCTAGGGTCCAGCCGCTTCTGTTGTATTCACCAAATAATTAACATTTTCTCAGAAATCACCTCAGCCCTGAATCAGTCCACTGTTCGCATTCAGCACATTCTGCTCAGGCACCCGTACCAGTTACACCATGGAGTGTCACTTTTTATTGTTCGGTCATTCACTTGATTAGCTATGGATGGTGACCTTGTTACATACATGTGTTTGATTAATACCTCACACAATGCTGTTGCTTTTCGGCCAATCCCGAACCCATTCACGTGAGCCAAGTGGTTATGTGGGTCAGACTTAATCTGGATATATTACCTAGGGAATATTGCTGAGGAAACGTTTCAACTAATAAGACTAGATTCAATAGACTTCCCTTTATGTTCAGCTTTTCTTTCTATCCTCTTTCTCTCCTGATGAATGTGTTGATCCATTGTGCAAACTGAGAGAACTCACTATCTGCAACCCCTCTAAGATGCAATAAGACAGAAGCTGTTCAAAGAAAATACTTTACTGTGTCTAAACGCTTTTGTGCTTTTAGCAGTGGTTGAGGCTGTTTCCCAGATAACATACACACATGGTCACTTTAATAACAGCTTGTCCCCAGATGCTATGATCGTACTACGATTAAGAATTAAAGCACTTGTAACACTGTATTGTAACAGCATAGATACATCAAGAGGAAAACATTGCTGCTCACAGTGTTTTTCTCACAGAAATAAATAAGCTCTCACTGAATACTGATGTGTTCCTCCTGAAATCCCCTCAGAAGCAGAAGAACAGCAGGAGAGTGTTGTACAATGTTCTGTTGAACTTACAGTACATTGAACTGAATTGGACAATAGGCTGTTTCTTGTTTAAAATGAGATGTGAGAGATACTGTGTAGATCTTACTCAATCCTGGCTTGTTTCCTCTAAAACCCCTTTAGGAGAAATAAACCCAGTTGAGCTCTATGCAAGAGCTGGTTTGTGGGAGCAGGACAAATCTCAGAGCCGTTAAGAAGCATGTTTTCTCTCTGGTATTTAGCGTCCTATGGCAGCATAGCAAAATCTGACACACTCTTGATGCTCTTGCCATACAACAAGAAATATTTTACATCATTCATTCATTCATTATGTACTTTACTGCCCCCCCCCCAAACACACACACACACACACACAGAGACACACACATACTCACTTGTCTTTGGTTTGACATTACTAATTGAAATTGAAACAGAAAACAAACATCATGGTGTTAGTGTAACAAAGGAGAAAGGAGGACACCGGATCTATCCTCCGTAAAGAGCATCTGTGTGATGTTTAAGGTGAGAAGAAACAACCTTTAGTTCAAGCTGAACTTGACAAATAGCAAAACTGATTTGTTTCCAACTGGCTGTCTTTGAACAGGTGGCCCATGATGTGGGGACAGGCATCAATTGGTCCAACGAGAACGACAGACTTCTGGTTTGTCAAATGTGTATCAAGTTAGCCGACATTAATGGTCCTCTCAAGTGTAAAGACCTCCATTTGCAGTGGACACAAGGAATCGTCAATGAGTTCTATGAACAGGTAAGACCTGAGCTGCTGCTGCTGTGTGTGTGAGTGTGTATGTCATGAGCTGCAGGCTGTGTGTGTGTGTGTGTGTGTGTGTGTGTGTGTGTGTGTGTGTGTGTGTGTGTGTGTGTGCGTGTGCCTGTACATTGTGATAACTGCATTGCCATCACACCTGTCCCTGTACAGTGGTAACATAAAGGTTCCCTATGATAATTGTGTGGTGCCACTTTTTAAAATTTTATTTTTTGATATTCCTAGCTGCCACATTGTGTGTGAACTGCAGGATTTTCAAGTTAAAGCAGTTGAGTCATTTTCATCCTCCTTGATTTTGACAAACTGAGACAAAAAAAGCCTGAATCAATCGGTTTTAACCCAAGAGGATGTGTGTGCGACAGCCATCCCCACATCTCCCTCTCTCTCTCTCTCTCTTTTTCCTTTTTCATTTTGTGTTGTAGCACAAGGGAGAGAATTGCTTCTCTCTCACCTCTTCAAGGGAGGCTTTGACGCTTGTTGTTTCCCCTCCTTGTTGCTGTGAAGCAGCACTGTTTGATTGCCATGGCTATGCACCCAGCACACAATTACATACAGCGAGATAACAGCCTGAATGTCACGGAGATAGAACAGGGCCAAAAATTACGTTTTGTGTGTTTCACGATTGAAATCCTCTCTGACAGATAAGACTTCTACATGATATACTCAACCCTTGGTCTTTCAGAAAAGCTGCTGCTCCTGTGGAGGGGAGAGAATCGGGATAGACTCCTATTTTATGCAGTTTTTATTGCGTTCAAAATCATGTGATAGTGTAGAAAATGGATGTTTGTGGAAAATAAGAGGCATGCTGTTAATAGCTCGTGGCCCACAGTAGTTTACCGCTAGAGTGGTAGATAACACCATCCACTTTATTAGGCGATATGTGCCATAACGGCTGATTAAAACTGATTGATGAGATAGAATATGAATTATGAATAAAGGAACAGTTTAGTCACACTGTGAATGATCTCTCAATGCATGCATACCACAGTGGAATGCATTATAATTACAGCCAATGACAGCTGTATAGATACAAATTATGTAACCAATTATCAAAAGTACCAAAATAAACTTGAATAGATGTGATATTAACTTGAATAGATGTGATATTGACTTGAATAGATGTAATATTAACTTGAATAGATGTGATTAACTTGAATAGATGTGTGTAGAGTCTGGAAAAAGAAAAAGAAGTAAAGATTTGTCCCAGATATGGTCAACCTGCCTCAACTAGCAGGGTCATCGATCCCTGCGTCAGTGTCAAACACCCCGCCTGTGGCTGCTGAAGGTGCTCGATCAGCCATCCCCCCGCTGTTTCCTCCAACATCACTGATAGTAGGTGACTCCACAGTCAGACACCTACAATTGTTTGATGCAGTCACTTTTCCCTGGTGCCACTGTCCCCATTATTCTTAAAAAAAAGCCCAAGAGCTTCTCTCCTCACTCCCAGCCAGAGTAAGCAGGATCATAATTCATGTTGAAACAAATGATGCATCCCGCCATCAGTCTGAACTCACAAAGGTTGATTTCATTAGCCTTTTATGCTTTCTTGGGCAATGTGGCAAGGCAGTCTTTATTTCAGGGCCCATTCCAACATTTGGCCTTGGGGACTAGTGTTTTAGTTGAGTTCGTAGCCTCCACACTACAAAAGCTTTCATTGAACATTTGAACCTGTTTTGGAACCATGCTGATTTTTTTAACAGCGACAGCTGACAGCTTTACAAGCGTCCAAAACGCACTGAGCCGAATCAACGTACATAAGGCTGCTGACCACAACGCCATCCCTGGATGTGTGTTCACAGCTTGTGCTGAGCAGCTTACTGGAGTCTTTACAGACATCTTCAACCTGCCTCTCGCCCAAGCAGCAGTACCAACATGCTTCAAAACCACCTCTATAGTGCCAGTGCCAAAACACTCCTCTTCAAAGTGCCTGAATGACTACTGCCCTGTGGCACTAACACCCATTATGATGAAGTGTTTTGAGCGACTGGTCCTGGCACACCTAGAGAAATGTCGCCCACACTTGATCCACACCAATTTGCTTACTGAAGCAACAGGAGTACAGAGGATGCTATACCCACAGCGCTGCACTGCATACTCTCACACTTGAAAGAACATATGCAAGAATGCGGTTTGTTGACTTTAGCTCAGCATTCAACACAGTCATCCCCTCCAAGTTAATCACAAAACTTGAGGATCTTGGAATCAATATCGCCCTCTGCAACTGGATCATGGACTTTCTGACCAACAGACCCTAGCATGTTAGGTCAGGCCACAACAGCTCCACCTCCATCACACTCAATACTGGTGCACCCCAGGACTGTATGCTGAGCTCATTCCTCTACTCCCTGTTCACCCATGACAGCAGGCCTATGTATGGATACAACTCCATCATAAAGTTTGCAGATGACACCATGGTGATTGGACTCATCGGTGGTGAGTCTGACTACAGGGCAGAGGTAAAGCACTTAGCTGTATGGTGTGCTGACAATAACCTGTTCCTGTACACGAGCGAAACCAAGGAGCTCATTGTGGACTTCAGGGAGAAGGGAGACACTCATGAACGGCACGGCTGTTGAACATGTCTCCAGCTTCAATTTCCTGGGGATTCTCAGAGAACCTGTCTTGGTCAACCACCATCTCCAGCCTGGTCAAGAAGGCCTACCAGCACCTCTTCTTCTTGAGAACACTGAAGAAGAACCACCTGTCTGCTGACATCCTGGTTACCTTCCAACGCTATGCGATAGAGAGCATCCTGACCAACTGTGTCACAGTCTGGTATAAAAATTGCTCTGTCGCTGACCACAAGTTACTGCAGCATCACAGGGACTGCATCACAGAGACTCCACTCCCCGCTATTGAGGACGTCCACAAGAAGAGATGTCTATGCCAGACACGCAGCATTCTCAGGGACACCTTCTGGAGGGGAGGAGCTGAAAAAGTCTATTGACAGCCAATAGACTCTTTCAGCTCCTCCCCTCCAGAAGGTGCTTCAGGAGCCTTCAGACTAAAACCAACAGGTTCAGGAACAGCTTCTTCCCCACAACTGTCACCCTACTGAACTCTGTCCCTTGCTGAACCTTCCAATTTAAACTACACCATGGCATAATCTGTTCACAGCACTTCTCTTCACTACTGTATATACATCCATTGCACTTTGCCTATCTTTGCCTACTACACATCTGTTCATCTGTATATACATCTGTATATACATACATTAATATATCTACACAACAAAAAGATCCAGGGATTAGAATATCCACTCTACTTGCCATAAAGGGGCTTCATTATGGACAATGATCTTAATTTCTGCAATCACATGAAAGCGGTAACTAAATCAGCATCAGAGGACTACTGCAGTGGCCTCTTTAACCCCCCCCCCCCCCCCCCGACAAAAACAAAAAGAAGTGAACATATTACTCCTATCCTGATGGTTTAAGGCTTTATTCAATCATTAAATAGGTTAGTACCAACCTACCTATCTGATATGTTTCAACATTACACTCCCTTAGGTCTCACACATTTCATGTCAGCTCATCCTCCTGTAAAATCAAGGAATGGTGAAGCTGTTCCCAGATGCATTTAGCTTTTGTTTGAGTGTGTGTGTGTGTGTGTGTGTGTGTGGTGCGTGGTGCATCACCCCACAAATGTGCCGGTTGGTGTAGTGGTAAACACTTGATGATTTACACTGTCTGAGCCTCAAAGAGAAGTTTCCACACATCACTCTTTTTAATCTGATTGTCTGTCCTCAAGATACAGATGTGCTTTCTGCCTTGGAATGGAAACCAAGATAATATTATGTGTGTGTGTTTGTGTGTGTCCGGGACAAAGTTGCAAAATTCCCGTCTCCTCTCGTAGTCACCGAGAGAGCTCCAGGGTGTTAGGATGTTATAAAATTTGAGGGAGGTGTTGAAAGAATGGATATATTGGCATTGCCTTCAGTCACAAGCCTGGTCTTTCAGAATGATCAAGAATCCAGGAACTGCAGCATCGCTCCGTAGCGATGAGGATCTGAGTGAATGCGATGCTTGACGGGCACCAGGCAACCGAATCTGTGACAACCTGATTGCAGCACTGATTGCACTGCCTACCTGATTGCCAGATGACCTTGAAATCACCACTGCTTCCTGCAAGCCCTATACAGCTTTGCCACTTTGATAGAATGTGTGCTACTGTGGTTGCTCAAGGTAGAATAGCATGAGTAAGAATAAATAATGCATGGTGTGACAGACACACACACACACACACACACACACACACACGTAACAAAGCCTCTGGTCTAATATCATCTGACTTGGCCAGGGAGGGAGAAGGAAAGAGAATACAGGAAACTGCTAAAAGCAATACAGCTGTGACAGGAGGCTTTAGCAGAAATCCCACTGTGCTTTGTGACACTGTGTCTATGCTAGTTGCAAATCTACTGACAGGATGTAACTCGCCTTGAAGAGTGTGTCCTTGACAGATGTCATTGTGAAGCTCTGAAGAGGGAAAGTGACGTAGTCTTGTAGTCTGCGAGAGACAAGAGATAGGAAAAAACTACATCAAAGATTAGGCTGTCACAGAACACACACAAACACTCACTCTATCTTACTCTCTCACACACACACACACAGACACACACACACACACGTATACATGCATGCACACACACAAATTCTCTCACCACGCTCTTACACGTGTTCTCAGCCCCCCACTTAATATTCAAATTAGTCAGTGAGAAAAAAAAAATCATAACCATAACCATAATCAAAACCATAGTGCACCAGGGCTGGTTCTATTCAATCATTCTCTCTGTGTCTGCCCCCACCGTATACAACACGTTGGTGTATCACTGACAACTCCAGCTGTTGCCATAGTGACCAGGGGACCTTGCTGGGGCTATCGCCCGTGTACATCCAAGCTCTGACGCCACAAGCTCCTCATGGCACTGTAGCCCCATAATGCTTAGGTTTCGAACGAGAGGGCCCCTGTCTGTGGTCGCCATCTACACAACAATAAGCTCAGTCCTCTTCAGTGTCTCCCCTTCAGAACAACCAGTCACCATGTTCCTCTGTATGTCCCTGAGGTTAATTTTAGCCTGTTTGGCGGACATCCATTGAGCGGGATTGTCCTGATGTTCCTTGGGTGGAGTGGTTGTGGGGGGTCTGAATGGCTCCAAGTGCCCAGATTCAAGTCTGGCTTGCAATCATCTGATTGATTTCTGTCTGTTCTCTGCTGTAAAGGCAATAGAGAGACCATAAATTAAGTATATACTCACTTACTCATAAATTAAGTATATACTCACCCATCCACACTCACACACACACACACACACACACACACATGTTCATTGTCCTTTATTCCTTCCCCTTTTAGGGTGATGAAGAGTCCAGTTTGGGTCTCCCCATCAGCCCTTTCATGGACCGCTCCGCCCCACAGCTGGCCAAGCTGCAAGAGTCCTTCATCACACACATCGTTGGCCCGCTCTGCAGCTCGTATGACTCTGCTGCCCTCATTCCAGGCCGCTGGGTGGAGCCCCCTGTAGGCATGGAGGGGGATGGCGGGGAGGACGTAGGAGAGGCTGAGGCTCCTGCTGAAGAGGAAGAGGACATGCCAGAGGAAGAGGATGCTTCGACCAGTTCTGAGGCATCAGGTAAAAACACCATTTACTTCTAATGCAATGTTCACTACTTATTCACTATAAGCTATATTTACTCACATGAAGCCATATACAATACCTGTCATTGCACTTTGATCAAAAGCCCCTCAAATAGTTCAAAGTGAGTTAGATTTTAATTTTGCTCTTTTGGATTTTGTCATTGAAGCATGTAATACACGTGAGGCCTAATCTTGATTCTTAATCCTGAGTAAGGTCACTGGTGAAAAACACTGTTGGACTTTGACTAGCTTGTCTGTGATTACTGCATTCATATCATACTGTTCCAGCTATGATTTATTGGATTTGGGTTTGAATGCTATTTAGAGTCCCGTGTGTAGACATCAGGTCAATAGTGCACACTCACAGTCTGTGCCGGTAGACTTGCGGCTAGACAAGAGTGTACCATTGCATAGTCTCACCATGAGACTGAAGTATTTCACCCATGCAGGGCTAGTGTGTGAGATGCCTTTCATTATCTTCTTTTGTCCCCTCTTGTGTCCTTCTCTTCTTTTGTCCTCTCTCATGTCCTTCTCATCTTTTGTCCCCTCTTGTGTCCTTCTCTTCTTTTGTCCTCTCTCATGTCCTTCACTTCTTTTGTCCTCTCACATGTCCTTTTCTTCTTTTGTCCTCTCTCATGTCCTTCACTTCTTTTGTCCTCTCTCATGTCCTTCACTTCTTTTGTCCCCTCTTGTGTCCTTCACTTCTTTTGTCCTCTCTCATGTCCTTCTCTTCTTTTGTCCTCTCTCATGTCCTTCTCTTCTTTTGTCCTCTCTCATGTCCTTCACTTCTTTTGTCCTCTCACATGTCCTTCACTTCTTTTGTCCTCTCACATGTCCTTCTCTTCTTTTGTCCTCTCTCATGTCCTTCACTTCTTTTGTCCCCTCTTGTGTCCTTCACTTCTTTTGTCCTCTCTCATGTCCTTCTCTTCTTTTGTCCTCTCACATGTCCTTCTCTTCTTTTGTCCCCTCTTGTGTCTTTCACTTCTTTCGTCCTCTCACATGTCCTTCACTTCTTTCGTCCCCTCTTGTGTCCCTCCCAGAGAGCCAAGGCCCCAAAAAGCAGCGACGAAAGGTCTTCTGTCAGATCACGCATCATCTGCTGGAGAACCACGAGATGTGGAAGAAGGTGATCACTGATGAGGAGCAGAAGGAGGAGCAGAGCAATGATGGAGCGCTCCTCAACAACCCCGCTGAGCCAATCACGGAAGAAGAGGAGGAGCCTGGGAGCAAGGAGGAACCGGCTGAGGGCGAGCTGGGAGAGGGGGAAGAGGGGGGTCTCACAAGTCCGGAGGAGGAGACCACAGACTTGCCACAGCCAGAGGAGAAGAAGGAGGAGGAGTACGAAGAGCAGTCCGAGGCCCCAGAGGAGTGAAGTGGTCAGGGGAAGGCTGTCTCTGTCTCTGTTCCATGTGCCAACTTTCACAGTTCCAGTCGTAAGAGAGAGACTCCAGCACATAACTCAAAGAAAGAGGACAAAACACTGTCGAGGAGAGAAGAAGACTGGGCCTGAACAAAGGCTTCTTCTTTGTCATCTAAGGAGAGAGGGAGAGAGAGAGAGAGAGAGAAAGAGAGAGGGTCTCTCTTTCTTTTGTCTGTCTGCAAAGGCTTTTCGGGGGAACTGTCTTTCAGACAGAGAGACAAATACATTCCTCTCCTCCTCTGCTTCTTCTCCTCTTCCTTCCATCAGCAAGGTCAGGTCTCTTGAGACTCGGAGAGGCTGAGCTGGACGAATCAACAGCGCAGCTCTATGTCGCCAGTTCTTGTCTGTGGTCCCCGGCAGCACTCGCTCCCTCTAGACCAGAAACTGCTAACCGGTCTCCAGTCTCCGGTCTCCTGTCCCCACCAATGACACTTCGCAGACTTATGCAATTTTTGTAAAAGGGTAAATTATTTTAAAAAAAGGACTGACTGCTCACTAAACAAAACACAAAACTGCAGAGCTGCAGCAGCTTACAGGCTGCAGAGAGGGTGATGAGATGGGTGGACTAGGCTGCTTCCTCTGGGTGCCATGACGTGAGCATTTCCAGTCCGCCCTGAAACCAAATTGGATCACATAAAAGGGAATAAAAAAAAATTAAAATTTGCGCATTTAGACAGCTACATTACAGAGGATGTTATTTCATGAGTGTGGCTTTTTCCAGGTTCTTCTCTGTGCCACCTTGACTGACCACCCTCCTGAGCAGCACTGTAAGCACATCAATGAGCACTTTCTGACCCGAGCCTCTCACAATATGCCCTCCCACATTTGTGCCCAAAGTACATTCCCCCCCAACATGAAACATCTAGCGTCACATGTGTGTGATGTCACACACGCAGGCCTCAAAACCATCGCCCGTGCTGGGTCATTCCCCTATGGATTAATGGTTTAATCAATTGTTCTGGTACCTTTTATTCAGTTAACTCTCTAAGCTGTGGATTGTCATGAGCTCAGTGGCCATTCCTACTTAAATAATCCATCAGAAGCTCATCTCTCTTCCTGCCAGGAGTCCTTTGATCAGGAGAGAACTCTTAAGAGAACTTGACTCAGACGCACTGGTTTTTCACAAGAGCTAGGCACTCTATTGACTCAGATATTTTTAGAAGAGTACACATGTATATGCAAGACATGTGTATGTGAAACTGTGTAAACTGTAATCCCTGCTCCCAGTAGCTGAATATGAGACTGCAGGGAAAGTGGAGAATGTTGCCCCGGAATCTGAATGGGGCAATGCCTCTGTTGGTGTGCTACCACCAATCGTCTGATAGCACCATTAGCCAAACCAGTGCACCCCACCATGCCAAATCGCTGCTTTTGAGTCCGTGTTCAGAGACGATTATGACATTCCGGGCCCCTGCAAGAGGCTATAAATAGGCAGTCAGTGTGGTGTGGAGCTGAGCAGAGCGCACTTCTCACACACTCTGTGTCTCTGCTGCTGCTGTTGCTCTGCAGTCATACAGGCATCTCTTTGATCAGCAGGCCCCCTTATGATGTGAATATTTTAGCACAGAGGCTCCAGTAATGCATGTCAGTCATGCTGAGACGGCTTATACAAGAGGAGTCTACTGCCCTCCTTCTGTGGCATCCACCGAGAGCACTGATGAAGTCAGAGGGGTGGGAGAGAGTTTACACAGGGGGAGACAGAGGAAGAGAGTGAAAGATTGAGCTAGAGAGAGAGAAGGGGGTCGAGTTAAGGACCTCTGCATTCTTTGCAAATGTCTTTTAAGACAAAAATGAAAAACTCTTTTGCTTCGTTACCTCTTTTGAAAGATGAAAAGGCTCAGTGTTTGTCAAAAAAAAACAGGTGCCAAAAATATTCCTCAGTAGATTATTCTGGCGCCAAACATAAGCTCTTCAAATAGGATCAAATTAGTCCTGTGGTTCCAGGTGGATTGAAACGTTAGGAACACAACTAGGATTCTGTCATCTCTCCTGTCAGCTTCCACCAAGGAGAGCAGCTGGAGGGAGTTTATGCCCACAGGAGACAGAGCAGACATTTGTCCTCTGAGGACCTGTGTTGGTTTGCCTGATAAACTCCATGCTGATGGAGAGGCTTGTCAAAGGGGGAAACGCATGGCCCCTCAGGAGATTGCTATTTACATGCAATAGCCTTCTTTACTTATGACTCATCCGAGCTTCTCCTCCTCCTTTTGGGATGGTCTTGGTGCAGGATTCTAAGGTACAGGCTTGTGCAGCCATCCTCATACACACACACATACACACACGCAAACACATTTGCTCGTACACACATGCACATGCAAGCACACACACACACATACATTCATACACAACCACATTGTCATTGTCATTGTCTAAATTGAAATTAATTGTTTAGGAGGAAAGCTATTGAGCTTTAGAGGTTTTTAAGGTCTTCCTGAGACCCCTCCCCACTCGGCATCAGTCAGATACGGTGCAGTGTGTCATGTCTCAGTGCCACGGTAGCCCATGCTGTTCTGCTGTTATGTTGTGTGTGATGAAAGAGAGGTCCTTGTTAAGGGCTGTTGATTTCGAGGACATTCAGTGAATGGGGACATGACAGAAGCATCCTTGTTTGATTGTGTGATGTAAAGACCCCTCCCTTCCTTTCATTCCTCCTTTCTCCACGTCTTTCTTCTCCTGCTTCCTCACCTATTCTCTCTCTCTCTCTCTCTCACACACACACACACACACACACACACACACACACACACTCACACACACTCACGTTTTTGATATATACCTGTCCTTGCATTCATTGTTAAGGAGCAAGCAAGGAACATTTTGTCCCCCTATGTTGCGTCCCCTCTTCCCCCTCTCTCCCCCTCCATCCTTCCCCCTCTCCCTCTCTCTCTCCCCATCTCTCTCTTCCTCCCTCCCTCTTTCACTCCCCCTCCCTCTCTGCTTGGGAGAGCGTTATTAACAAGCTAACACACAATGTTCTGAACGGAAATGACGTCTGTGGTCTCAGCGTGCCCCCCTTTCTGGCACAGTGGCTCACCCCAAGGGTTAGTGGGACTCAGGACCCACGCATACGCATATTGGATGCCAGGCGAGCCGCTGAATGGTTAATAGAGCCCTACTATGCTGACGGCAGGTAGAGAGACCAAACAGAACGCTAGTGCTCAGGTGATCAGGGGGCTTTAAAAAGCATCACCTTCCCAAAGGCTTCAAAGTTTTGAGAAATTTGAGATTCCACTGTAATGCTTTGAAGAGAGACATCTGACAAGAGTCTGTTTTTTCAGTGGTTCCCCACTTCATACATTCTGCACATGAAATCTTTAGGAGGTGTGTGGAAACCATCAAGGCTGCGCTGTTCTCCCATTGGTTCTCTGACCTTGGTGTTGGCCACGCTGCCAGGAGACGGCAGGAGGCTCTAGGCTCCTCTTTGCTGCGCTCCACACCCTGGAAGGGCATTGGCTGAAGACAGTACCAAGGGTGGTGAATCATTTAGTGCTCCACCATCCTCATTCAGAAACATGAATGATTCAGCCTCAGTCCCACAACATTACATAAGATCTGTTACATCTGCACGTCTCCGAGCTTCACATGCAAACACCACATCACTCTGCCCCATGACAAATGCTGTCATTTCACATCTGAGCCCTGCACTGACGAAACAAGGCAACATCCCATCCCATCCAATAGCATGCAGTCTGGAAGCCTGCTCGGCACCTTACCTACTCACACAAGGAGCTATTCCTATGCTCCCATTCATAGATAGGTTCGTCCATAGGGTCGACAGGATGCGTGAATATGTTTTTGAGTATCATTACTTTTGAGATATTATAGGATATGCAATAGATTTGTTTTTTTTTTTTTATTGGGTTTTTTCTTTAATTAGGATGCTGAAATTCTCTGTCCATGGCCAGTTCACAGATGATGGCTCTGAATTTCAGCTCTCATGATGCAAGGATTTCTCCTACCCTAGCAACAGGACATGCAGCACTCACTCACTCCTCACTAAATCTCTCTGACTTGAGATGTGGACCGTGCAGCCAAACTAGACTTTTCTGACAGTTAATGAATGTCAGATACACGCTTACTGGCACGTGTGTGTGTGTGTGTGTGTGTGTGTGTGTGTGTGTGTGTGTGTGTGTGTGTGTGTGTGTGATTGAAAGCAGTTGAGTTTTATGCTGCAGAAGACTCTTCTCATTACCGTGTGAGATTTATTAGCGATCTCCAGTGCTTCCCAGTTCAGCCGCAGGCAATCCCCACAGGTCTGCGGCCTTTTCTGCATACTGTAATTTAATGTACATATACGCCAGCAGAAAATGCCAAACATCTGATTATGTCACATACATACAATATGGTCATGTCCACTTATGTTCCCACTTCCCACTTCCCACTTCCCTCTTCCCATGTCCCACTTCCACAGACTGCTGCCCTCTACCTCTCTCAGGGTGGTCCCACGAAAACCATATTTCCACACTTACCAGTCTGCATTTGTTGTGGTTTAAAGACAGATGTTCTAAGAGCAAACACCTGACATTTTACTACTCTAAACTACACTTGTATCTCCCCCTCAGAGTCAAGTGATTTTTGGGATATGAACATTTTTTGTTAGTTTGTTTGTTTTTTATGAGTCAGCCCTATTTTTTTTTTCTTTTGGCCAACTGAATCCATCTTCTCATCTTTTTCTGTCTATTGTATAATTAGTCTACTTCAGAGGGTTAGACAGCTGTGCTGTTTGATGCCTTGCCATGATCATTGGAATGTTCACTAAATCTCCGACAGAAACCAAACAAGCTTTACAATACTGACAAAAATTGAGACTTGTATTTTTGAATCGACATATAGCTGGCACTTCAGAAAATAATTCTACTCCTCTCACTGTATAGTGCACTTACAACATGTAGCAATACTTCTAAAAGGGGGGATATGTACACGTTTTTGGTAGGTGAAAATGATTCCTTTCTTTGCTGGTTGATGCTTCATTTTGTACAATATATTTACTGTACAGTCAGGGGATATGAAAATAACAATAAAAAAAATCTTTTAGATAAACATTATTTATTTTTACTGTTTTGTAATTTAGACACTATACTGTAGTTCCTATATTGTCAGAATTACTGGAAGTGCCTCTTGGTAAAATGTATAATACAGTGCATATGTATGGAAATCATTAGAGCTGTTCACAAGCTAAATTGTGTGGATGTTGTAATGTGAATACAAGCAATTACACGATATACTTTCTGTGGTACATGGTCTGTTTGAGTGTTTTTTTTCTCTCACCCAGATGAATGATGAGAGGTTGTTAGAGATCCTTTATAGGTTATGGGGAGTAAAAACCCAGGGTCAGTTTTTGAAGTGTCCATGAACTGACCCGAGACCGTCTGATAGGATGCTCCAGCTACTCATCTCCATGAATACTTTTATCATCATCCTCACAGGGAATAATTTACCAGTTGACTCAGCTGGTGGTGAGCACACTACATAACCATCAGCACTGTAGCTACACATCTGTTTTATTAAGATTTGGTTTCTTTATGAGGGGAAAACGCCCTTACCACCCATCTGAAACTCTATTTGGGTCATTCTGTGTTAGTTGACTTAGTACACATGACACTAAAAATAACCTGCTCCATAGCTGTGCACCTTCTCTCCTTCTCTCTCTAAGCTCGCACACACACACACACACACACACACACACGTGCCTGTCATCCTCTATTGAAAGCACCGTAGTGCTCCCCTCCCCATAGTCTCACATTGACTTCTTGTTATGCAGTAAATTCCCTGTTAGCTCCCTTTTTTCTTTTTCATTTGGAAAGGGAAGACTGAGGGTAGCTCGGAGAGGGGGATTCAAATGGAAAGATTAAAATCTCCAAAAACGTTGAATTCATTAGTCAGGGATTTAACCACCTAAAACCATGGTGTGTGGAATGGCAAGCTCATAGCCAGGAAGTGGAGTTTGATCAGGAAAGACACCTCCTGTATGTGTTTGTGTATGTGTGTTTCTGTGTATATCTGTACATATATGTGTGTGTCTGTGTATATATATATATATATGTACATATGTATGTGTGTGTGGCAGCAGTGTGATCAGTAAACACCTCCTTCCAAAAAAGGGGTTATAAAATGTTTTTTTTAATGGCTAGGCTTGGTCTCTGTAGGTCTTCTGCATTTCATAATCAACTATCAGCTGAGAGATGAAATGTATGCCAATTTCATTTAAAGTTCTTCTTTCATTGATATTTCATAGAATTTAGAATTTCTGCTGCCTAATGTATGCTGGAAGGGACAGACTACTTAACACTAAAAATTACATGCATTTCCCCACAATGTGATGACACATCCTGAACTAGTAAATATCCTATCACATGCCTATTTTATTATTAGGTTATTTCCAAAATAAAGCAGATCTGACATTATTTCATTCTCATGAACTTCAGCAAATGCTTTGTCAAAAAACATGTCTTTGACTTTTATTGCTGGTCAGCAACAGTGACATATTAGCCTGATATGCTTTTCTCCCTGCTGCCTAAGTGGGACATAGGCTATAGGCTATAGATTGAATGTTAACATTCAAGACATCCCAACCTGCAGAAATTAATTTTCAGGGAGTCTCATATTACCTGTCTTTCAAACACCGTGCTGCAAAGAAGCTTTCATTATTGTTAAAGGTGCAGTCAGTGATTTTATGTGGTTTGTAAACACATAACACTTTTTATAACATAAAGATAATATCTCCTCATGACCCACTAGCTCTTCATTCACTTGGCCCACTGTAAAAAAAAAATGTTTTTATGATACACAGACTCTGAAAGATGAAAACAAACTGTTGGGGCAGCCTCCCCCTAAACAATAACACAGAATCACTGACTGCATCTAATAATAGGTGCATGGATAGTCTAGTAAGTGAGACTGAAGTTGTCAGTTATGACTGCAAAAGCCTGTCCCTCAATCGCACTCTCCCTCGCTCTCTCTATCTCACAGTAGCCTCACCCACTACTGTCACTTGTTCTAACCTGCTCCTTGCAAAAAAAATGTGTCTTGCTTGAGATTTTACAGTCTTTTACGCCAGGCCTACCTGCAGGCATCCGGGAACAAAGTTGGGCGAATTAGGAACCGCTATCTAAATAGAGGAGACTCTCAGAAAGCTCCCGGGAGTGGGGTTTTTGCCAGCCGGATTATAACATCACACGTGTTTGACGCCTTTTACTCCAGTAGCCTAGGCAGCACAGAATGCTTTGTTTGTGTAAACGTTCTTCAGTTATATATCAGCAATTATTACATAGCGTACATAGCAGTGCCTTTCCGAGTGCATCTCTGTCCCAGTCATCACTAATGGGGACCTACCTCTTACTGTGAGGTGAGCTGAGCTTCTCTCTCTCTCCCGCTGGACCACTTTTTGCATAAAGCATGCTGACTGGTTGAAGGGAGATGCAGAGTTCCCAATGTGTCAGAGACAAGGCTTGCTGCACGATATGCAAGTTTCAGAAAACTACATAACAGATTTGTATTTTAATGTACCAAAACAACGTGATTCATGTCTGTATATTTAACCCTAGGGGGCATATCCGTATAAAACCAAGAACCGTTCCATCCCTAGTGTGTATGTGTGTGTCTGTAATTGTGTGTTTGTGCATGTGTGTTTGTCTATCTGTGTGTGTGTGGCAGAAGAGCGTGATCAGAAAAGACACCCTCTAGCATCTGACTGCTCTCAGCTCTGCTCCCCTGGGGCTTTGACATTGTTTGTAAGCACATCAGGTGCAGCCCTTTCACAAGACAGGGGCCATGTGATAGCAGTGATGTAAACACACGAGAGCCAAAGCAAGATGTCAGGTGGTTCATTTTTTGGGGGGGTTAGGGGGGGGTTGTATTCTTCCTTTTTACTTCTTGTTTCCCTTGCTCTCCCCCTGCACACACACACACACACACACTAATCTAAAGGGACCACCAACCAAGCCCATGTAAGCGGTATGACTAATCCACCAAGTCATGCTGCACAGAGCTTTTAACACACACGTCCTCATGAGGAGAGGGTACTGGGAAATGACCAAAGTCTCTCCATACACACGTACACACGCACAGAGCAGAGCACTGCTGTAGCACTACTATGCTAGAGCACTTCTGTAGCTGGATGCAGAACTCTGCCAAACCTCAGAGTCATACTGTATATCTGCCATTATCACTAGGGAAAGAAAAACTGGGTTGTATGTGCCTGGTTGTACTCACAGCCCCTGAAGTGAGGCTGTAAGGACTGTCTTGCACCAGTTCTTCCCCCTCCAAACAAAGAAACACAAACAAACACACTTTCACAGACACACACACACACTCACACACACAGACAATTGACTGTCCCTGTGTTTGTTATTATAGTGTGTTGTTTCCAGCAGCTCTCCTGGCCTGATTGTTGGGTAGGGACTAATTCACTTTGTCTACCCCTTTTGCACAAGCTAGGACCATTGATAGTGCTCTATTCTTATCCAACCGCATGGAAGAACAATGGCCAACAGTGTGAGCAGCTCCAGAGGGAGACCAGTTAGGCCTACACAAACTATATATCTCTCAGAGCGCAAACCTTTCTTTCTGATATTATTGCGATTATCATTTCTCAGTTCATCCTGTGCACAAAGGTGTTCATTTCATGTGAGGCAAACACAAGGGCTTGTGTGTGTGTGTGTGTGTGTGTGTGTGCTGGGGATGGGGATGTTAGGGGGTGGAGATGGCAGTAATTGATTGTGTTCGAGATGTGACAGTGATGACCAGTAATGTTGCACGTTTTATATAGGGCCGACAGCTGACAATTTACGCCTGTCAAAGAACATACTGTTAGTATCACATGCTTGTGAAAAAGAAATATATATTTGCATATCACACACATCCTTGTGTTGCGATCTCCATAGCAACAGAAGACCATAGGAAATTTCAAAGAAAGGTCTTACCCCATGGAGTGCGCTTCACTGTCTACACCAGGTTCATGCTTAATGGATTCAATATTTAACAGCCGTAAGGCTCGCGCGATTCTAGCAATGACAGGAAGGAACACCTGTGGCCTTCTCTGTATTAAGCTCCATAATTATCTTTACACGCGGTTTGTTTACCAGTCCCGTTTTGCTTGAGAGAAAACTATTAGTTTTGAGAATTTATCAGTACAACAACAAAACCACAGTGATAGACTGTTTTAAAACCTCATCATACTTTCCTGGCGATAATGGCAGAAAACAGATTTATTTCACGAGATTAGGCAGGCTAATGTTATGCTGTGTGATGCTGCAATGCAAAGCCTACATCCGCATAGCGCGCCCTGCGAGCCTCGTTGTCTGTGTCAGTCATAATTTGAATGAAGGCTGTGATATTTTTTCAGATATGGCACATTACGCTTTAATTTTGCTAGTTGCCAACTTCGCAGGATTATGTTCCTACCTGACTAAAGTGCGTTCAGTTCAGTAGCGCCGTCACGTGTTAAAGCAAGTGCTACAAGCGGCTGAGAGAGACAAACTAACCAAGACCTCTGTAACTGCCTTCTGCGGTTACTGCGGTGCAACCACACAAATTGACGTCAACGAAGTATCCAGTTAAACCTTGGTGAATTGTTCACTGAAGATACTGAAATCGCACAAGACTACAGTAACACAGCCCACTTTCGAGCCGACGAATAGATACCCCTCATCTTTGATGCAAAGTTTGAATGAAACATAGGCATCCACAGCATGCGCTGTAGCTCCATCGGCAACATACAGATGAATCAGTCTCGGGGCTTAAAAGGACCTGACTGAAGCGCTCAACCTCGTCAAAACTGGGTAAGTTGCTATTTATCCAAAAAGTAGCCTACGCTGGTGGGTTTTGTATCATTCTGTTGCTTACAAGAATATTGCTAGTGCCCGTTTCATCATGTTGTTGCTCGCAAGATAATACTCTGATGTTTGTACTCTGGCCATAGTCAAATGAGTACTAATGTGTATTGTTAAAATCATTTGCATAGGAGGGTTAGACTATGAGAAATAACTAAAATTGGGAGAAAACACGTGATGTGCAATTGAGGACGGCCTCAAATAAACTGGTGAATTTTAAACAAATATCAAAAGTGAACACATTTTCAGAGAGTTAAAGCCGAACCGTTCATTGCTCAATTCACGATGTTTGCTGATGAATCCTGTGATTCAACGTTCTCAAACTGGGTCCCGAAAATAGACTCAACATTAATCCAGAAATAGATTTCACCGTTGAGGCAGCAGCAATACGCCAGTGTGGAATAGAAAATAATTTAAAAAATGCAAAAATAACCTATTCGAGCTGTAGTAATCGGTACGGATTTGTGCTGAGTTGATGCACAGAGCTTTAATATGTATCAGCTAATTAAGCAAAGTGCACTGGCCAGGATTGCTTGTAAGCACAGCTGCTGTCTTCTGTCTCTGAAGTGATAGGCTATATCGCCCCAACAATTTGGCTTCCAGGACGACACGTTTCTCCTGATAGATTTGCAAAAGTAGGTTAGTGAATATCATTAGTCACCCCTAGCTGCTGCTGCTCTTGTTTGTCATAATTTAAAATGAGCGTTCAATATGTGCGACCATCCCCCCAACCGGGAACTTTTGTGCGACCTACCTGGAGTAGGCTATAGGTTGAGGCTAAAGAAATATCTTTAACAAAGAGTAGCCTTTGAAGACTGTCATCCGCAGCAGTGGCTTTGTGGCACATAGCCTAATGTTTGAACTGTGAGTGAGTTCACAAATTCTGCGAGTGCCAGTTCATCGGAGAATATTATTGACAATTTGTTTTCATTAAAAGAATAAGACAACATAAAATAGCAATTCTAAGTTTTAAAGTTATAAAGTTTGACACAATTATGTGTATGTGCTCTGCGGCCCTGGAATTTTGTTGTGTTATCCTAAAGGCTTTATCTATCCCTTTATGTAGAATTGTGAATTAAGAGCAGCTGTTTTCTGTATTAATTCTGTTGTAGACAGATGCCTAGTCATTATTCAGAATTAACATGCACTATGATATGTATGATATTGTGGCCTCTGTATTGTGAATTCAAATGGTAAGGTTGCAGGCAATACCCTAATTCCTTGTCCAGTCTGAATATCTTTTGGTGAACAGGCTATGTTCACCAAATCAATGTGGTTTGGTAAGTGTTTCTTACTACATGTATATTAGAAATTGATTTTGCTGCATAGATTTGTGTTGTTTTGTTGTTTTTTTAGATGTTTGTTGTTCTAGATATCTGATGTTAATGGCTATCTATAGGCTATACACAGTCTTATGATGCTTAGAGTCCAGCTTCAGAGTGATCCTCAAAACTGAGGTCAAATGCAGATGGAATGTGTTTATGTTTTCAGATGTTGACAATGCCCTGGCATGTAACTTTAGTTGGGCTGAAAATAATGGGAGACATTAACAACTTTATATGCAACGTCTTCAAAAAGCTCTAGAGTAAAGCGCTTTGTTTTTCCGCCTATGATGATGAGCTGTGCTTTGATTCACTGCTAGCATTACGAGGCAGGTCCAGCGAATAGGCTTTTTATATTAGTTTGCTAATGTCAGAATTGTAAGGAATGAAGAAATAAAATGTTGGAATATTGGAAAGACAGACTATGATAAGCACATCCACTAATTGCTTGGAGACAATAAAACAGACACTTTGCAACAGTAAGCTTGTAATGTGTAGGGTATCACACTAGTCAACATAAAGATAACTGCTTTGTTATTGCAAGGTTACTGTTACAACCACAGGTTAAAACTTACAAAGCCTGTTGTATTCGGCAAAGTTATTCTTTTCTTCAAAATGCGCTGGACACAGAAATAACAATGGACTTCTCCAAAAATTCACTGCTGCCATTTGTCCCTGAACCTGTTTTTAGATCAGCATACTAAAAATGAGACGTTGTTATCTTTATTTCACAGATATTCAGTGATCTTGCATAGGGGCGGGCACTACTCAAATAGAGGAGAGCATGAATTGGGCAATAATGCAGTACTGTCCACCAATGGCTCAAGCTTGGTCTATCTTGCATAAACTTGGAACAGCTTTTCTAATTGCTCAGTTTATCTCTTTCCATTGGCTGTTGCAGACAACAATGATTTAATAAAATTTTCATATGTACCATATAACTCAAACTCATATAGACCTATCATATTTTGAAAACAACAGGTAAACATGGTTTGTGTGGCAGAGCACCTTTAAATCATTCCCTTTCTAACTGTTAAGTCAGCACAAGGACACACAACAGCACAATTTCAGTAATCAGTAAAAGTAAAAATCACGACTTGCCTTGATGTAGGTCTAGAATGCTTTGTGTTCTTTGTAATCTTTGTAAAACAACAGTCTGGTCTTAGGCCATTGAGATTTTTTTCTGAAAGAGCAGTATGCTTTTTTGCAATGTTCATTTCGGGATCTTCTTCCTCAGGTTTGAGCAAAACCCTGCGAAACCCTAATCCTTCACTTGTCTCCTGTTGTATTTCTGGGTGGGTGTTTTCTTAGGTGTATGTCTACATGCCAAAGGATTTCATCAGATAAGTCTTGTCCAAGGAAAGTGATAACTCTGTGTGTGGGATGGAGGCAGCCAAGGGGAGGTGGGTGCCTGGGAGCAGCTCTTCGACCCAAAGGGCGCAGACATCCTGCTGTCCCAGTCTTAAGGTACGTCTCTACGTTTACATTACATTTTCATTAATACATTTAGCAGATGCTTTTATCCAAAGTGACTTTTTGTCCACTAACAATTACTTCAGAGTCAGTCTCCCCTAGAGCAACTTAGGGTAAGTGTCTTGCTCAAGATCACAATGGTGGCACACACAGTTTCGAGGCTACTAGCATGTTTGACAGCTTCCTTCACCACCCCTTTACAGGCGTAGTAACAGTATCACCACCCATCTACAGGCGTAGTAACAGTATCACCACCCATCTACAGGCGTAGTAACAGTATCACCACCCATCTACAGGCGTAGTAACAGTATCACCACCCATCTACAGGCGTAGTAACAGTATCACCACCCATCTACAGGTGTAGTAACAGTATCACCACCCATCTACAGGCGTAGTAACGGTATCACCACCCATCTACAGGTGTAGTAACAGTATCACCACCCATCTACAGGCGTAGTAACGGTATCACCACCCATCTACAGGCGTAGTAACAGTATCACCACCCATCTACAGGCGTAGCAGCTCCTGTACAGAAGCATACAGGCAGGCGCTCTGTGGATCATCCTCTCGTCTGTGACAGCATTGGCAGACAATGAGATGGACATTCTATCGTGTGTTCCTGCAACATCCCCATAGGAGTTGTCAAGGGAACTCTTTGCGCTCTCAAAGACCATACAGGGACAGTCTTTGTGCCAGATTGTGGAATGGAGGCTTTTGTATGAAAAACAAATGAAGCTGTCCTTGTAAGCTGTTCTTGTAAACTCATTTTGCTTTTCCCAATGCAGTTAAGATTGATTCTTGGTTTTAATTGTACGTCTCCACATGTATTTACACCCCTCTTGCTTAAGCTGAAAGTCAATCAAATCAAAAGTGTCTTAAGTGTCAGGTTCTAAATTAGTGAGTTCATTGCATAAAAGAATGGCTCCTGGAGTAACAGAGAGCTGGAGTGGAAGATGAGGTCACTAGTGGGCAGACCACATGGCGTTGAGTATGAGAGGGGATATGACAGGGCCAGTCCAGGGATGTGCCTAAACTCTACAGGTTTATAAAACCAGAGGAAGGAAACTTCACTGAAAGGTTTGAGGATCCACCAGGGAAGGGAAAAAAATGTCTGCATGAAAGAGTACACGGATTACTGCTTGTAAAGAAGTAACTTATAGCAGAAAATCAGACGATCAGAGAACAAAGATCACAAGACAGCAGTAACTCTGCTACAGCTGAAGGAGCACTTTGCATGATGGCATAAAACGTCCTATAGCTGGAGAATGGCATAGACAAATGTAACAGATCAAGAAGGGAACAGGTAGTGGACAGAAACCAAAGGGTAATTGGTTAGAGGTTTCAGAAGATGGGGGAATTGAGTTGAGTGGTTTTAAACCTGAGGGGAAATAAAATAATATACCAAAGAAAGGCCTGGAATTTGTCAAAAAGACTGGAGGGACAGTACAGTTTAAGCCATCATTAAATAGAAATCATTTTAAAAGAGATAGAGAGAGAAGGTGCTGTTGAAGTTGAAGAGGGAACAAGCAGGCAGTGTAGACAGAGGGTAGAAAGTAAGTGCACTTCACACACAGGTAGAACACAGTTTATCCTAGGTAGAAAGAACCAGCCAGGCTAGCTTCACTGTCTGAGCATCCATTCAAGTAATGTTATGGTCTTTGGTCACTCAAAAGGGAGTCAAATGAAAGGACCTAGAGCCTTATCCTCAACAGTCACAGAACACGCTGAAACCCGACGTGGCTCTGATTTTAGAGTTAGGCTCAATAACTGACAATGGCCCTCTCAGGTCCAAAGAAGTTGGAGAAGCTGAATGTTTGTCAAGGCCTACATTGGTTCTTTCCTGATCCTAATAGTGTGTCTTAACAAGTCTCCAAAAACATAACTAATGTTTTCATTACTAGTCGATGGGCTCTGTGCGCAGAAAACAAGAAGGACTTTCATTCAGAATGGTCATTCTTTTCTGGTGAAGGTCTATTTTTGCAAAGTACAGTAGGCTAGTTTGATTATAGGCATAAGTATTAGTTGTAAAGTGTAGTTATACTACTTTACTATCCAAAGTAAGCCTAACTAATAAGCGCTTGATGTTCCTCACCATTTCAGGCTGCATTTCGTAGTTAGCTTGTAGCTATAGCCTCATTAGACAGTTGTTTAGCAACGTAAAAACCTAATTACTGGAGTGGACATTTTAAACAAAAGTCCTTCTGCTGTGCACAGAGACCATTAGAATGAATGCTCAACTTGAATGCTGACGAACCTGGTTCATGGTATGACGCGATAGCTCACAGAGAATATTTCATACTGTTACTTACTGTGATTGTGACAATTTGTTGTCCTTAGTCAGATATGTTCTTCTAAATGTTGTGTCATGTCAATTTAATGTAATTCAGTGCACCTTTTGCATGCTAAAGCAAAATCAATAGAATTATGCCATACTAGCTTTAAGTGCAACATCAACTATACTTTAGGTCAGCAAATATCTAAGGTGAGTAGTACAAAACCTGTAGGCTACTACTACTGCTACAGTTCTGCTACTGCAGTTATAACTATGCTATAAAGTATTGTAAACGTGCCAAGCCACAGTACTCTAAAACACCAAACACTTCCATAAAGACAGGATCAGCTAGGCAACAACGGGCTCTCAACTCTGTCAGGTTCTCAAATCTGTCAGGTTCTCAAGTCTGTCAGGCAATCAACTCAAACTCAATCAACTGTCTCTCACACAATAATATGAATCGCAGTGAAACCAAAGGCCAGCTTCAGCATTCTGAGACAGATTTGGATGGAAGAGGACCCATGTGACATCTGACTTGACCTCTGCCCATACACCAGTAAATCAGATGCGCACACACACACGTACACACACATACACAGTCACAAACACACACACATGTACACACACACGCACGAGCACACACACACAGTCACACACACACAGACCCAGCAATGACTAAGAATATGCCCAATTCTAATACCCTCTTCTCTGCTTCCAGGGGTTGGGTATAATTGATATCTGATTATCTCAGTGAATTCCCATAATTCTCAGTGAATTATGAACCTGATAAGTTGATCTGATTTAACTGAATGGAATATGTTTATGTTTGAGTTATGTTTTTTTTTTTAGGTTTTTTTTTTTAGTTTTTTAGTTGTTTTTTTAGTTTTTTTAAATTTACTGTAAACAAAGGTCATTACACTACACTACTAAAATACCCCAAATAGTACAAGAGTACATCATTTTATCATAATTAATATTACCATAAACATGCAACCCGCAACTGTGTTAGGAGAATTAATTAGTCAGATACAAGGAAAATGGAGGCCTTTTGAAGAAGTGTCCATGTCCCCAAAGTCATTTTTAAGAACAGACTAAAACATGATAGCATTTTTGATTTTCATTCAAAAAATGTAATTCATTTTTGATCTCTGGGATTCAAATCTGTAAAGAGAATATATCAGGCACAGTGTGGAGCATCCTGCTGTAAGTCGTAGCTCAGTGCTACTGCTAGCGTTGACCAATCATGCAATATATGGACTCTGTGCCCTCCAGAATCCCTAGTTGCACAATAGCCAATATTACCTATGTGGGGAGAGGGAAAGAGAGAGACAGAAAGTTGTTAGTCAGCCTGGTAACAATGCCATGGAGAGCTTAAGGTACAAGCGGCAGGTAGGAGATAGCCACACATGACAATGGAACCAAGGAAAATCATCTCTGTCAAAAAAAAACTCTGAAAGGAAAATAAATAAACAAACAAGATGACAAATCTTTCTTTTTTTAAAGATCAGCAGTGTTTCAGCGCCTGTAGCTAGCAATACGCCGATGCACTAAATAATCAGCACTATTTAAGCACCTGTAGCTAGCAATACGCCACTGGGCTAAATAATCAGCACTATTTAAGCACCTGTAGCTAGCAATACACCAATGGGCTAAATTGGTTACAGTAATAGGATGGTGGATGGAAGATTTGAGATCTGAGCTTTGTGAGCACAGTGCTATGAACTTTTATGTTGTATTTGCAATATCTGACCTCTGTATTATAAGCTTTATTAATTAAGTAATTAATTAATTAATTAATTAGAAAAGTGGGTACAGATAACAACATTATTACTTCTTGATAATTCCCTTGTCTGTCTTTGAAAATAATCAAAACCCAGTCTAATCCCAGAGCAACTCTTTCTGCCCGTTTTACATCAAGTAAACACAGCATACTTGTTCTCTCTCTGTCAACTTTCAGGATCTCAGTGAGAGATCACTGCAAACCTCTGTGCAATGTAGATGTGTCATATTATGACACATATTATAAATTATGACCTAAACACCCTCAAATGAATCCCAAGGATGCCTCAGCAAACATGTGTCATGCCTCCTTACTACATTCTGCATCTGACTCTGCTTTGTTTACAGTCTTGGGTTCATGTTTCGAGCGTAACTTGCTAGATGGATAGAGTTGCAGGATGCAATGCATACTTGGTGGTTAGCCTAGCCAGTTAGCAAGTACTTTTAGACCAAGACAAGACCATTTCAAAAGCACCCACATGCTTTAGGTCAGGCATTTACATGAACGATGCCGCCTCAGTGACAGATGCTCTGCTTTGCACTGTAGACGTCATTCACTCCTGTGGAGTGGAGGTGGAGAAGGTGGAGGGATGTTCTGCATTAGTAAACGGTAGTAACCATCCAGCGCTTTCATGTTCAAAGTCATCTGACTGGCCTTGAGGATTTTAACCCAGCAGAACATTGAACCATCTCTCTCTCTCTGTCCCCCTCTCCCTCTATTGCTCATCCAAAAAGTCACTGCCTGCCAACTTTGGTGTTGTCTCTTTCACTTTGTGTGAGTGTGTGTGTGTGTGAGAGAGAGAGAAAATTGAGGGTAGAAATTGGGAGAGTGTGTGTGTGTCAAAACGGCCCCCAAGGCAAAGTCTTGAGAAGCTTGATGCATGGAAACCGTCTTAGTCACAGAGTGGAGGGAAGCCATCTAGAAGAATGAGGAAAATGGAACAGAAGTGGTTTGAAGTTGAGGGAGATGCCTTGAAGGTACGCTTGACCACATAGTTGCATGGCACATACATGAAACAAATCCACCCATGGGACAATTTGTTGCAGTGAATAAAAATTGTGAATGGAATCTAAAAAATCATTTAACAAAATATTTTTATTTTATGATTACAGCAATGATTACAGCAATAGTATAGTATATTCACTGTCTTTCTCTTCCTTTCATAGCTGTTACACATCACTGTCTTAGGGTGTTTTACATCATAGCGCTGGCACTTGAAATACATGCTGTGGTTCAATTGGAAAAGCCTTCTCTGCAGTCATACTGTTCATTGATATGCAGCAGCTGTTTGCTTCAGCAGTAGCAGAATTGACTACGATGTCATACTGTATGTTGTGCTGAAAGTGGAATTCTGCTGATGGCTGAGTTTTGTTTCTGATGACCATATAGCAGTCTTGGGGCTGTGCTACTCCACACTAGGGGCGGCAGAGTTCAACACTGGTTGGAGGCCCTTACCTGACACGGGCACAGAAAGATTGCATGCTTCCTCCCTTCCACTCTGGGAGCATGCTGGGGAAAAGGTAGACGGCCGCTAAATGATCACGACCTCAATCAGAATCTTTCTAGATGTGATTAGAGGAAGCATTAACTGAATTAGCCTGTGTGTTGACTTGTTTTGCTGGTCAGTTGGAGAAACCATCAGCTTTAGCTTGAGGCTCCTCACTCGAGGGCCACTTGAATCAGGCCACAGCTGGATCCTGGAGAGGTTTCTCCTTGGTTGTTGTCTAAGTGCTGCAGGAGGCCCAGTAATTATGCACTTGACATTCATGCAGCCTCACGAGATTCAGCGCATCACCACACACACCTCCAGGGCAAAACAACATACATATACACAAACACAAACACACGCTCCTGGTTGAGTAAGTCGACTTCCTGCTCTCTCCTCCGTGCTTCGTTCGTCATGGTTGGTCTGTCGAGAACAGGGCCATTCATTTTGTCCAAATCTAAGCATCTCTATAATCACCATTGCCATTGTGTAGCTGCAAAATACTACCCAGATTGAAAAAAGAGCTTGTTTTAATACAAATGCAGTTTCTGAGGATACCAGACTGTGTGTGCTGTGTATCAATCTGCAGCATAACTGTCAGGCTAAGATTGCAGAGCTCGGCTGTCTTCCTCCATCTGCGGCCCTGAGCTCCATCCCCAACTAGTGGGGTGGAGTTGGATCTGTGATTGGGATTGGACCTGGTGGGCAGTGTTGGTTAGGGGGAGGGTGGATGCCCAATGTGTTTGTGTGTGTATATATATATATATGTGTGTGTGTGTGTGTGTGTGGAGGGGGTGGGGTGGGATTGGGAGTAAGCATTTGATGGCACACCAACCGTGGGAAATTACAAGAGTGTTCGCAGCAGTCCGGTGACCCACTTAAATGCTGCCGGGCCACCGTGGCTGGCACCAGTGGCAAACAAGGCTGCCATTCTTTTGCTCCGCAGGCTGTTTTAGTGCCCATGTTGGGAAGCATGGAGATAATTGAACATGCTTTTTTTTTTTTACGAGCACGGACTGGGCTTTGATCGTATTCTTCTGGACTGGGGAAGCGAGACCTGGCACTTAGCTTAGACTAGCCTCTGACAGCGCTGGGCTTTTATTTCTTCTTATTTCAGACTCTGCTTTTCCCCACCCAGATTGTCTACTTTCAAGGAAAACTGAACAGCTGAATATTACAAATGAATAATGAATTCTTAAGTTTTTTGTTCTCATTATAAAATTAGCTCTTGAGCACTTCTTGTGACTTGCATGTCATCATCCTTTAACTTGAGGTAAATCAGTTTGGGGTTATTCTGTTCACAGAATTTTTTTAAAGAGAAGAGAGCTTTGTTTAAACAATGAAAAAGGACTGGCCCAAGCAGGCTGAGAGTATATGTGTGTGTGACATCAGCTGGTTTCTAACATTACCACAGTCAGCTTGAGCCTGAGCTGAGCTGAGGTCGAGGCTTTGGAAATAACCATGGTGACACGGCAAACGAGAGCAGAAATGAAAAAGAATGGGAATCTAGGCCAGCCAACCTGTTCAGACGCGCACACACACACGTACGCACTCACACACACACACACAGATGTGGCGTCTGTGCACACACTTAGACACATTAACACAGTCACATTCAGGCCCTCCCCCTGACACCTATTGGAGTGTGAGAAATAGTGTGTAAGAAGAAGCCACTCCATCATAGTCTAAGCAGAATGGATGTTGACATGGAACAGGTATTAATGATGCAAGAGTCTTGCACTGATTCCTTGGAGTGATCTAAAAGCTTGTGTGCGTGTGTGTGTGTATGAGAGAGAGAGACACAGAGAGACTTGAAGGACATCTAGGCAAACAGGTACATGTATCTTTGAAATGATGATGGGGGTGTAAAAGAGCATATCCATGAGTGATGGAAATGATTTTAATAACAGAGCCGCAATGCTGACTCACCATCCTAATCCATTTCTCAGGCAATTTGGAGGCGAGAACGCCACTTTGCTGGGGCATCTCTTTGAGTTTGGCAGCTCGTGGAAGACCTGAGGTCTTTAATTTCCACTGCCCAACCTGACGTTTCTGGAATGTCTTGTAATGACTGTGAAAACAATTTAGTTATTAGAATTAGAAGCTTTGCATATAATCTTGAAGCAACACATTTACATTTATCCAAAGTGACTTACAATTGTCAACTATCAACTACATCAGGGCCAGTCTCCCCTAGAGCAACTTAGGGTTAAGTGCCTTGCTCAGGGGCACAACAGTGGTAGCCAGGATTCAAACCCACAATTTCCAGGCTACTAGCATGCTAGTCAAGTTCTTGAAAGGGATCCTTGGCTAGTAAGACATGTTGGCATTACAAGACTGACGTTGCCTTCAGCTACATAAACATGATTAAAAAAACAAACACACTAAATGTTTGGAAAATCCTTTCACTCGTAACCTGGCATTGTTGTAAAAAGTGACATCATCTGGTTGGATCTAATCAAGGTCCAATCAAGGTGCAACAATCAAGCTGTTACTGCACAGACACCTGCTGTTTCTGAAATGGCACACTGCTGAGCTGCTTAATGCACGTGCCCCAGTACACAGTGGAACAGACACCACTGCCCAGCCCCCAACAAATTAACTAATTAACTGCAGGTGCTCTACCTACTCTATTGAGCCCCATACACTACTCACCCAGTATGCAGCGTGGTATGCAAGCAGCAGAGGAAACCTACATGACCAGTACCTCATTAATTAATGGACAGCAGGTGCTCTACCTGACTGGCTCCAAGTTTATTACACTACTCCTGTGCTTTCTTGTACTTCATACCACACACTGCTCTCTGCAGAGATCAGTATACGACTAGTATGTAGTAGGAAGGTTGTAGGCATTTTCGGAAATGGCAACCATCAAAATCAACAAGGTGAACTACTTTTTACCCAGAAAGAATTGAGATGTAAAAGCAATGGCAGCTCACAAGCTCTGCAAATGAAAAAATTTTCTAACAGTTTTAATAAAAATTAAAGCATTTTGAGTGTTTTTAAATCCTGTTAAATATAGCTGTCTTTTAACGTCAGTCTTAGTCTGCAGACCTTCATGTCTTACTGGCCAGGGATCCGTTTAAAACTATTGGGGAGCACCTTCAATCAATCAAAGTTTGACTGTATGTTGTGTTCGGCTTTGACTCAGACACTTTCTCTGTTTGCTGATCTTTACGGTATTTTTTCTACCAATCTTGTCTCAGTGTTATTTAGTTATAGTACCCAATACCCATTTAGTACTCGATACCCATTTAGTTATAGTACTCAGTACCCATTTAGCGTTAGCACCCAGTACCCATTTAGTTCCCAGTACCTATTTACTGTTAGTGCCCAGTACCCATTTAGTACTCAGTACCCATTTAGTATCCAGTACCTATCTAGTGTTAGTACCTAGTACCCATTTAGTGTTAGTACCCATTACCCTGTTAGCATCTAATACCCACAAAAAGGGTCCTGCCCCTGCCCATGATGCGATGGGAAGCAATTTTGTAGCACAAGAAGTGCAAAACCATTGTTGTCAGGAAAGGCTTTAACATATAGTGAAGCCTGTTTTTTTTTTTGTCATTTCCAACTAAACACTTACATTTCTTTTAAGCTTATTCAGAGCTATCCAAGTCCTAGCATTAATACCTGTGACTATCTGCAAGACAGCACAGGTGACGTCTGGTATTAAGGTGTGCAAGGAAAAAAAGCCCAAAATAGAGGGATTTTCTTTTGACGTGTCAGCATTTTTATAAATCCAATTAAGTATAGAAACACGAAGCTTCATCATAGGAAGCCTTTGTGCAGCATGTCTCTGTTATATCCACTCCCTCTTGCTTCTTCCTCTCTCTCTCTCTTTCTCTCTCACACACACACACACACACGACACCCATCATCTCCCCTGTCCCTCTCCAGCTTGTTTGTCAGCGGTTGCGGATGGCAATGGCTGCCTCCTTTGGAAGGTTTGGTTTATTTCTGTGCCCCTCGGTCCCCGCTGACCGGCTGGCTGCCACAGACAGAGAGAGCCTGACGCTCACCTGTTTCCAATTAGCAGGCCCAAGTCGCTGGCCATTTGCTGCAAGGATGTGTTGTGTCAGCAGCACCACAGGCTTGTCTGCCTCCTAATCCCCTCCTAGCCAGCACCAGAGTCACTGCAGCAGAGGTGAAACAGGAACCTGAATTATTCTCAGCCCGTCATGCCCATGCCCCTCCTGCCCCAATTTTCCATTCATTCTTTCTTTGATCAGTTGGCTTCATGGATCACATCTGACTGTTTCTGTCTTTCGCTCTCCAGGTGTTTCTCTCTCTCAATTCAATCAAGCAATCAGGCCTTAGAGGCTGTGAGTTGCAGATCAGCAAGGGGGTGTTACACATGAAAGTGGCTAACATACATCTGTTTCTGGATCTACACTTTGGGATTCCTGTGAACCTAATATCCTTCTTTTACACACCATCTTCTATCTTGTGTCTTTTGACATTTTTTCTTTGTCTGTACTTAGAAGTTGGGTGCCGACTCTGCAAAGCAGCTGATCGTTAGTGGTGTATGCACATGATTGCCCTTAGAATACATGTGGGTTATGAACTTTAAGCCAAGAAAGCCACCTGACAGCAGCTTCTCTTTTTCTCCATTTCCGTAGATATTCCTTGCGGCCTTGTCCTTTGCCTACTTTGCAAAGGCCTTATCTGGAAGCTACATGAAAAGCACAATTACTCAGCTGGAAAGAAGATTTGACATTCCCAGTTATTTGATTGGTGTCATTGATGGCAGCTTTGAGATTGGTGAGTTTATCTTTCACGTGCACACATCACTGGAGCATGCAACCGTGTCAGACCAAGGACCAGTACTGGAGGCCCATAGCCAACAAGTGAACTTTTTGTCCCATCCATAACGCCTAATACAATGCCTGTTATTTGTATGAACTGAAGTTAATTACAATGAAATTTGAGGATTAGTTGTATTCATTTGTAGAGGCTACATAGGCGTAGCCAGAATTCTTATAAAAGGTAGGCATAGAAAAGAATCAGGTGGGCCTTTATAATTTACTAAAATAAGACAAATGCATTTAGGAATGCGTTCCAAGTTTAATGATAGACATATGCCTCATTACATGATACTGCAAGCAACCTCACCACTACTTACAGCATTAAACTGGTGCAGTGAAACACAGCTGCAGACACAACACGTCAGACACCCAGGATAGCCTTCAATACGTTTATTTAAAATATGGCTAAAAACTACACATTATTTAGGCTGCATATGAACAACTTTAAACATTGCAGCCTATGTAACAGTGGTGGCCATAGAACCCAAATTTACAAGTGTTGGTTACTATAACACATCTGTGTCGGGCTCCCGCATCGCTCTGTCAGGAGTTATTGCACAAAAATGACCACCTCGCAGGACATTATCCCCAATGATTATATTGGGGAAAAAAATATATATAGGAAAAAAATACTAAAACATTCATTCATTTATACAACAATGCATTTCATTCATTCACGTTACAATCATGACTGAATAAACAAACATACCTCGCTGCGTTCACCAAGGAATGCAAAATGTATGATACGACAATCCTTTCTCCTGTCATTAAAACAGGCGTTACTTTAACTTTAGTTGTGCAAGTGAAGCAAAAAACTCTGGAGACAAACACTCATGCGGCACAGACCCAAACAAAGCAGCTTCCTAATGACCCACACCTGCTGGTTATAAAGTTCTCTCCCTTGTACAAACTACGGTGTCCTCACAGGACAAAAGTCAATACATTTAGATTGCAGATTCCGGTACATTCAATATTCAATTGCAAACACACATACACACACACACATCAGCCACATCAAACACATAGAAAACTAGAAATATTTTCAATAAGTTAGAGTTTAAGTTAGAGAATAAATTAGACATATTTATGGTTTTACTCAAAGAAAAACATAAGGACTAGTGTGGTCCTTTACACCGTTAGATCTCTTTCAAGAGAAAATAGGGACCGAGAGTTCTGGCTGGGTTGCAGGCTCATCTACAGCTGACAAGTCTGATTGGGCATTTACATTGTGGCCACAGCTGACTCTTCTATGAACGAAAATAAGGCTACTGTAAATAATGATTGGTTTGTGTTCATTATTTCTTACTGACAGAATTGAATAGCTGCTGCTCATTACTCACAGATAGCTTACCATGTTATGTGTTACGAGGCAACAGGAAAATGGACTCTTGTCAGTTAAACATAGGCAGCCGTCTGATTGGATGGGCCCACCCATAGCTACACCCAAGAGGCTAAATGAAAAAAATTGAACAAAATATTTCAATAAAACCGTGTTTGCTCATGTTCTGTCACATCCATTTGGATTGCCCATATGGTGTACCAAGGGAACAGTTCTCAGTAATCAGTAATGATCAAATCCTCCCCTCTCATGCAGTGCAGGATCACCACAGACAGTCACTGGGTTCACTCACACACACACACACACACACACACACACACACACACACACACACACACCAGTTAGTAGTCTGCCATTAGAGGAAGTTGAGTAACACTTTATTTGAAGGTGTCTACATAAGAGTGACTAGCATGACATGACATGTATCATGAAGATTAATGACATTCCATTCATGTTTATGACTGTTGTCATTAAGTGTCTGTCTGCACCCCAAACAGTGTCAACTTCACATCACAAAAACTGAATGAATGACACTCAATGACAATAACCATAAACTTAAAAAAAAATGTTGTTAATGTTAATGCGACGTGTCATGTCATGCTAATGACATGCTCATGTGACTCTTATGGAGACACCTTCACATAAAGTGTACCGGAAGTTGTTGGTGTTACTTATTTATGTATGCTTTCAGGTGATGTTTAAAACCCTTCACAGTGGTTTATGATCATTTTACAACATGGCCAACATGGAAATGCTGCCGACTCTTTGCAGCCGGTCTAAAAATAAAGACAGAAGCCGTTGAATGGCTTGATGTAGACGTCTGCACAGACACGACTTCCCATGTCTTTCCACGTATCAGGGGAAATGTTTAGGCTGACGTTCAACACTCATTTTCTTAAAAGGGGATTTAGGCAAATGCACGTCACCAAAGCACTTTCCTTAAAGGGGTTCCATGTTTTAGGGAACTGAAGCGTCTCATATGACTAGACTGAATAAAGAGTTGTGGTTAAGACTTGGTGTCAAGTAGGTAGAGGAGATAGGAAGGGCAGCCTGAGTGAACCTTCATACTGATTGGTATTGCTGGATATTTAGCTTACTAGAGCCATTGCACTAGGCTCCCTCTTCAGTATTAGAACCAGGCCACAAATTGGCATGTGAGGCAAAAAGAAACATACATACCTCTAGTTAAGGTTCACCAAGACTACTGCGCACAAATAGGTGTATGTGATTAGCTTACTGTGTATTAACTTCAGATTATAAATTAATAAATATTTAAATCATTATTTTTAGCTGTATTTATTTACCTTACTGACCTCCTTTCCCTCCTAAACATTTATTCCAGGTAATTTGCTGGTGATTGCCTTTGTGAGTTACTTTGGAGCCAAACTTCACCGCCCAAAGATCATCTCAACTGGCTGTCTGTTGATGTCCCTGGGGACTTTCCTGATCGCTATGCCTCATTTTATCATTGGCCGGTAGGGCTAACTTTATTGCCACTTGATTACATTAGCAGCAAAGATTCTAGAGCACTCCGCTCCGCTCTAGAATCTTTGATTTGCAGTCTCTCCAACGACCAGAAGAGAAACACATTTTCACATGTTTCTATATGCTATACATATATGTCCCATCATAATTATTCCACAAAATGAACACAATGTTTTCATGAGCTTTCTTGCTTTCATGAAGTGTACATATATGGCGTGCCGTTTCAGACTCTGGATCTAAATCTGATAATGCTGATATCTGTAGTCCCTTGCCAACCACAGAAATGAATAAAAACACTATTTAAATGCTGGTGGTCTTGACCTGTAGGGCTGTTTGTGAAGCCTTTATAGCTTTGCAAATCCATAATTTGATGTGTAAAGAATCTGATATCCTAGTTTTGGTTGGCCTGAGACCCAAAACAAGCCTCTCAGATTTCATATAAGCAAACCGATCTCCGTTGGCCTTTGCCCACTTTTTATATGCTGACTTAGGGAAAGTCCTTTAGTGTTGACTTTACAGTAAAGCCATGAGTTGAAGGGACAAGACCACTATTGTGTTGGTCTGAATGTACACCATGTGGTCATTATGACCCTAGTAGTAATATATTGTGTGTGTTTTGTCCACAGCTACAAGTTTGAGACATCTGTAAGACCAGCCATGAACACATCCAGTTACTTCTCAGGATACTGTCCAGCAAGCACAGCCGAAGCCCCTCACTACGGCAGCAGTCCCTCTGTAGTACCCTCTGTTGGTAAGGCAGTGGCACTCACCCTCTCCCTCAAAACAGATCAGATTCCTGTACACTGTATTGTGCACTGGTACTTTGTGTCAAAGCAATATATTTATGACACTGGAGGATAATAAAAACTTGGGTATGTAAAGCAGAATCAGTAAACATGTAGGTCAATATTTACAGTGCAGATCTAGTCGCAAGAATCAATTTCAAACTGAATTGCAGATTGTGCAGTACTTTGCACATCACATAAACATGGATTATTTTGTGTTTTCTAATTTGCTGAATAATTTGGATAACGACGAAACAGCACCCAGTGCAGTGATTTATGAGAGCCTTTGCTGCTGCTGCTACTGCTGCTGCTACTGGTACTGGTACTGCTACTGGTGCTAGTACTGGTGCTGGTGCTGGTGCAGGTGCTACTAGTTCTGGTGTTGGTGCTGGTACTGGTACTGGTACTGGTACTGGTACTGGTGTTGGTGTTTGTGTTGATGCTGGTGCTGGTGATGCTACTGGTACTGGTGCTGGTACTGGTGTTGGTGTTGGTGTTGGTGCTGGTACTGGTGCTGCTGTTGGTGCTGGTACTGGTGTTGGTGCTGGTACTGGTGCTGGTGCTGGTACTGGTACTGATGCTGGTGCTGGTGCTGGTGCTGGTGATGCTACTGGTACTGGTGTTGGTGCTAGTGTTGGTGCTGGTGCTGGTACTGGTGTTGGTACTGGTGTTGGTACTGGTACTGGTACTGGTGCTGGTGTTATTCCTGATTGTCCATTCATTCCTTCTCTCCAGGCTGTGAGAGGGAGTCCAGTCTCTCCATGTGGGTCTACGTCCTCCTGGGAAACGTGCTTCGGGGCATTGGAGAAACGCCGGTGCAGCCCCTGGGCATCTCCTACATCGATGATTATGCCCATGCTGAAAACGCAGCCCTCTACATAGGTACACACAGGGAATTGCCTTAGCCCTCTTTTTAGACTTAACAGACAGGCAGAAATCCCTCTTTTCTTTTGCCCTCTATTGGTCTATTTTCATTCTCCTGTTATTTTGTATCTGTTTATCTTTTTGGTTTGTCCACAGATATCATATCTGTGCTTTGTTTTGCCAGTCAGTCCATTTGTGATATTTAGGCTTCAAGAGAGCAATTTAACCAAGGCTCACAGATGAAATTGATGTAATTTTAGGCTGTGTGCAGACTATAGCCATCATTGGTCCAGTGTTTGGATACCTGCTGGGTTCTCTCTGCGCTAAGATATACGTGGATGTTGGATTTGTCGACATGGGTGAGTTACAGAGCTTGGAGAGTCAGGGCTGGTTTTGCAGTGCATATTCTGTCTGATGGCTTTCGTTCGCTGGCTGTGCATAGTTGAATAATTCAATAAATTTGTAAGTTAAGTTGTTATTGACATTGTAGATCCCTGTGTGTGTGTGTGTGTGTGTGTGTGTGTGTGTGTGTGTGTGTGTGTGTGTGTGTATAAAACACTATTTATGCATGGTTAGTGCTTGCGTCCATGCACACCCATGGCTGGTTATGCAGAGTTGTGTAAAGAAAAATAAATATTCTACTGCACTGTTTATGCCCTACACTACACTACTGTGTACATTCTCTCTTCAAATCTCAAGCACCTGTTTCCTTGACGGATTCCACATGAAATGTTTATTTTAAATTAGATTATGCAAATTATGAATGGGGGCTTACATTATTCAATGAGAACAAATGAGCATCAGATATGTACTCAACAGCACTTTTCCATATGGGATGGCCTAACCTGAGTAATATGTTCATTTACACCCGCACCCCACCCCTCTGTTTATCCCCATCCATCCTCACAGAGACCATCACTATCACCCCCAGCGATGCGCGGTGGGTGGGCGCCTGGTGGCTGGGCTACCTTATTGCGGGGGTCATCACCCTGGCCTCTGCCGTGCCCTTCTGGTTCCTGCCGCGGGCTTTGCCGCCTCCACAGGAGCGGGCACTTGATGACGAGAGCCCTGTGGAGCAAGCCAACTTCCTGAAGGACACCACCCCTGCCATCAAGCACAAGTACATGCCTGAGGAGCTGGCCAACTTTCACGACATGGCCAAAGGTACCACTGCTGCCTAGGAGTCTTGGTTTGACCTGCACAGGCCTGAGCATATCATAGATATAGTGCCTTTGAGAAGTCCTCTCTGGGTGTACTGGTGTCTGAGAGAATGGCCACCATAAAACACAAGTACAGGCTCGAGGTGCTGGCTAACTTCCAAGACTACCAGTTGTAGTACGCCAAAGGTACTGCTGTGTTTCACGTCAAAATAATTTCAGAAGACTGGTCTAATTCTTTCAAATGTGCACAGCACTCTTGCGTTTGGTGTTGCAGCTCCATTGATTATCATGGAAGCTAATTGTCATATGCGACGCAAACGGAAGGCTTCAGTAACACACCCAGTGTAGCCTCCCTGTGTATGCGTATTTACAGGAAATAGACAAGAGTGTTGTGGAATGGGAACATTGGCCCATGGGATCATAGGCCCCCATGCATAGGCCCCCAATAAAAATGCCTGTTTTTTATCCTTCACGTTTTTCAGAGTTCATCCCTACCTTGAAGAGCCTGCTGAGTAATCCTGTGTATCTCACCTATCTGTGTGTGACCATCATCCAGTTCAATTCGCTCATCGGCATGGTGACGTACAAGCCCAAATACATTGAGCAGCACTATGGCCAGTCTGCCTCCAGGGCCAACTTCCTGATGGGTAAGCCTTCTCGCTCTAATTTCACCATGTTTACATTTACATTTATGGAAAAAAGCAGACACGTTTATCCAAAGTGACATACATTTGTCAACTATCAATTACCGTAGGGCCAGTCTCCCCTAGAGCAACTTAGGGTTAAGTGCCTTGTGCAATTTCCTGGCTACTAGCATACAAGCCACTACCTGCCTACCTATGCTATCACTGCCTTAGCACTAGTTTGACCATGTTCTACTCTCTGGCCCCACAATGGCACGTTAGCCCCCAGGAGAAGCCTATTAGCTTGTCAAAGTGAAATTATTCTAATGTGAGCCAACTTGCCTTTTCCTCTCGCTTCTTTCTGGAGTCTTCAGGGGCCGCAAAAAAGGCATCCAGTGTAATTAGACAGTGACACATGAAAGAGAATGGGGGAATGAGATGAATTAATGGCACAGGCCTGATAAAAGCTTTTATTTTAAAAAGAGTTGCTGACACTCAGAGCAGTGCCGAGTCCCCTCCCCCTCTCTAAAATGAGGTGTGTGTATGCATGGGTGTGTTTGTGTGTGTGTGTGTGTGTGTGTGTGTGCGCGAGTATGTATGTATGTGAGTGTTTGGCACAGGCGTATCCATTTTGGATCCTCTGTCCTTTCAACCATCAAAAGAAATCCTTGTCCCCCTTGACATGACCACTTCAGATGAAAAATGGATGATGTTACTTTGATATGAACAGGAGAATACCCTCTTTGATCCCACCCTGCAGCATGGACTACAACACAGCTCTGCCACTACCCACTCCCCACCCACCCACACACACACACACACACACACGCACACGAATGCGCACGAGCACACACACACACACACACTCACGCACGTACACACCATTTAGCAGTTTTCCATGAGGCCTTTGTGTTTGTTGGCTGCAGGCATCATTAACATCCCAGCCGTAGCCCTTGGCATGCTCCTGGGAGGGGTGATCATGAAGAGGTTCAAGTTTGGCATCATGGCGGCCGCCAAGTTCGCCTTCGGGACCTCGCTGCTGGGCTACTTCCTCTCTCTCTTCTTCTTCGCCATGGGCTGTGAGAATGCCAAGGTGGCGGGAATTACGGTGTCCTACTCCGGGTAGGTCATGTTCATCAGATCTGACCTCTGACCTATTGGGTTCTTTAGATTCATGGTTTTGATCTGAACTTATAGGTGTGGTCAGGTGCAACACACAAACTTCTTTCTATTTGATCCGATGACCAAACAAAACATGCCAGAGAGGTAACTCACCTGTCCTCAGTACTACTACAGAAACTCTGTGTTGTTTGGGGGTAGATTGCCCCCCGTTTTGGTTGGTTCCTCTCGTGGCCTGGGTGTCGTCAAAATACCAGATTTTTTGATGATGTCCTCAGAGGATGGAGAGGTAGGAGATACTAACTGAGTTATATAAACAGTGTTTCATATTTACAAACAGAACAGCATTGCTGTCTACACCTTTAAAATTGGACATCATAATTCTGTTTCTGCCATGACAGTAGTAGACAGAGGACATAGAATGGATGAATGATGTATTGTACCTTGTTCTCTGATGTCAAAATAAAATATATTCAACTTTTATTTATCAAAAATAGTTAAAGTGCAATTTTACAAGGCAAATTACGACCTTATATTTAGGCTGAGGTATGAAATGGTCCGTTTCTGTCAAATGGCATCCTCTTTAACAACCACAATTGAACTATAATGGACTTGTTACAAATTACATCAGATGTAGGTTTTGTTTTAATACGCTCATTTTGTAGTGGCTATTTCTGAGTTCAAGATTTCCAGATGAATGAGGCTCAACCATGTTTCATGTCCATGACAGCTCTGTGGTCATGCACAACCTCTCCTAATTGAACAAAACCAATGTAAAAATGTTTTTCCATTCTGAGTGACCTTTAAATATATTTTGACCAAAAGGGAAAGCTAACAGAATCATTTGTGTGCTGACTTTCTTTGAAATACCTGATGAATTTTATCCTGCACTTGGGGATATGTACAATGTTTTGCTTCAACTAAAGGAAAAGTTACATTCTTGTGTTTGATGCCTTTTCTCTTCCTGCAATGTTGGTGTGCATACAAACAAAGTGAGAGCATGTTGGCTTCCAACGAGAGGTCCCTGTTCACCACCTGCAACTCGGCCTGCATGTGTTCCGGAAAGGACTGGGATCCTGTGTGTGGGGACAACGGAATCACCTATGTCAGCCCCTGCCTGGCCGGATGCTCCGCCTCCACTGGATATGGGAAAGAGACGGTCAGATCTTCTTTGTAATAAACCATATAAACAGAGAATCGCCCAGCATTGTTTTCTTCTACATATATTAATGAAACGTTTTATGTCAGTTACACAGTTCAGATTCACCGGATTTAAGTTTATTAATATATTTACACTGGATATAAGTTTATTAATATATTTGTGGCATTACACGAAGAGCATTTTTTTAACTGCATCTTTATAAAAGCCCACCAAAGTCTTTCCACATTCAAATCACTGTAGTGGTCATATTTACAAAGATTTTTTTGTTTTTGTTGTCCCATTATCCCATTACTATTGACTCTTGTTGTCGATGTTGCAATTAAATGTTGCAGTTGTTTCTTAAATGAGTATTTTGCAATATGTAGTGCCACACGTGTTAGCTAAAGGCAGGTGTACAAACTGTGCTCATCTCTAGACTATTTGTAGCTGTTTTCCTATTCCATGTTTAATGTACTATGTCTCTGCAGGTCTTTGAACACTGCAGGTGCATAGGCGCCACTGGACTTGGTGTTCAGACTGGCAACCTGACAGCCATCTTGGGCCACTGCCCCCACCGTAGCAGCTGTGACAGCATCTTCCCCTACTTCCTGGCCCTGTCTGTCATCACTTCCTTCATCATCTCACTGGGAGGAACCCCAGGCTATGTGCTGCTCATCAGGTGAGTCTGCTGCAGGGCCATATGACTGCATACAGTGATTCCCACTTTTTTTATTTTATGAGGCTATGGTGGGGCGCGGAGTTTCAAAATGCATGCTGTGCATTCTCGCTAGTCTAATTACAACTTCATGCCCATTGTCTCTACAACAAAATAGATCTGAATTGCCAATGATAACACAATTGGAAATGAATTAAATCAAAGAGACTGAAGTCAGTGTACATGTATCAGATACGGCTGAATGATGTTTGTCCATTTGTAGACCATGGTGGGGCAAATTAGACTATGGCCATGACTGCATATGACACTGGTTGACAGAGAGGGGTATGAGTACCCCTGGAGGTAATTGGTACTTGGATCAGTCCGAGGGGTAGGCAAATTATATCTATGTCTGGCTTCTCAGCTCTGACCAATACAGAGACAAAGCACAGACAGACACTGTGAGGAAAATTACCTTGAATTGAGACTCAACACAACACAATCCAACATCAGTACTGTCTTGTTATGTGCAGTATATCATGCCAAACATGTGTGTTAAGACATTTTGTGTCTGCAGAGTATTAATCTTTATTGTAAGCCATCCATAGTGCAAGGGATACTAGGATGCAAAGTGCCTGTGAGGGAACAGGACAGTTGAAAGTTTGAGATCCACTGCACAGAATCCATTTGTTTCCTTTGCTTCCTGTCTCCACTCTGTGGTGATTATCTGTTGAGTGAACCGTGTGTTTTTGTTATTGTGAATAAGAAGGAAAGTAGAACACCCACCTAAGTGCCTCCAGTGTGCTTGTTCCACTTTCTCCAGCAGTGATTACATAACAGTTATGCAATGCTTATGCAATGCTTAAGTAATGCTTAAGTAATGCTTATGATTATTGTGGCTGGCCCGCTCTCTGCTCTGATAGGTGCATTAAGCCTCAGATGAAGTCTCTTGCACTGGGACTCTACACACTCGCCACCCGAACCCTCGGTAAGTCCTGTCAACCCGTCTATCTAGGAGTAGCATCTCAAACCAGACAAGAAGTCTTTGCCCTTTCAACACACTTTTCAATCATTGTCTTGTGCTCAGAATTCCCTCTGCCCAAAGGTACGCTAAATTTAACCACCATGGTATGTGTAGGATGCCTGTTCCATGCATGCAGAAATGCATACAAGCATGCATAAATAAATGCAGGGAACACACTCATGCAAGCAGACATCAGCACGTGTCAGCAGCAGAGAGCATCTCTCTGTCTGGCAGCCTCTATCCTCTACTTTTAAGTTTGGCTCCAGTGAAATGATTTAAAACTGCGCTTCTCAGACTTTATTCAGCATATATCCATGGCACTTTGTCTGCGGGCCCCACTTTAAGAACCAATGGTTTCAGATGAGGAGCTTTGGTAAGACTTTACTTGAAGGTGTCTATGTAAGAGTGACATGAACCTGTCATAAACATGACATGACACATGTAATGAACATTAATAACCCTTTTTTTTACTGTTCACGACTTGCCATTCAGTGTCTTTCGGTTTTTGTGATAGAGACACTACAAAATCCAAATGACACTTTGTGACAACAGACTTTAATGCAGTGTCATTAATGTTCATGGCACATGTCATGTTTATGATTCTCACTGCACTCTTATGTAGACACCTTCACGTAAGGTGTTAGTGGAGTTAGCTTCTCCTTACCCGTCTGTCTGTGCAGCTGGGATTCCTGCCCCCATCTATTTTGGCGCCATCATTGACACCACCTGCCTGAAGTGGGGACAGAAGAGATGTGGCGGCCGGGGAGCATGTAGGATATACAACACTACAGCCTACAGGTACACATACACAATACACCTGGCACCCTGACAGATCTCTCTCTCTATCTCTTGCTCTCTCCCTCTCATGCTCTCTCTTTCTCACTATCCCTCCCTTTCTCACTCACCCCCTCCCTCTCTCTCTCTCTCTCTCTGTCTTTCCCTGTGACTGAGAAAGTGTGACACAGGCAAATAGGAGCTGAAAAAGACAACAGCTTCACAGAGAGACACACCAAAGTAGAGCTGTGACCAAGAGCACTAGCTGTGTGTCATGGTGTCACTCCCGATGAAGTTTGCTTTGGATATTACAGTCCTTGTGTGTGACTCCAGGAGTGGTTAGTGGGGTTAGCTTGTCTGTGCACTTCTACAAGTCCAGGCCGTTAGAGCACCAATCCCTGCATACTTAAACAGTCATAAAGATGAAACCAATTAAAACCACTTGTGCATTATTCAGATATGTATTACAAAAAGCAATAATATTTGATTCTAAAGTATGGTTATGTAACCTCATGACCTTTCAATCACACACAAACTAAACCACACGCTCAGGAAATCTATATTTACAGGACAGCTCCATGCTTCCTGAGCCACTGTTTATTTATTTTCCATGAGGAATAAGGTAAAGGAAAGGAGATGATGAAGGAAGTGATGACATAAGGAAAGATGAAGAGGCATAGGCAACAACACCATGCTAGTGGGAAACTGGATCTCATTACGACCTTCTGATGGTAGAGATCCAGTTTCCTGTACTGTTTTTCAACTAAGGGCATGCACTTCAGGATAGACATCACTACTGAAGTTGTCCATTGGCTGTAACAATATTGTGCAATGCAGTCTTAATCTTTGGGTTAAATATTAATGAAGGTCTTGTGGTTTGAATTAATAAAGAACAGTCTTCCTGGCAGGAGACTGTGGCTCTGTTTGAATACTATATGAAGTCATGACCTATGTTATGCATATCCCAGTGCGTTGGCAGCAAAGGCAGTTTGATGTGTTCTGATGCCTTTGTCTATTTGTAGCGCCACAAAAACAAAGGGTTTTACTTCTCAGTACATCATCAGTTTCCCAGATTCAGCATGGAAGCATTAAGATAACATTAAAATAAATGTAGCTGCAAGTAATGAGATCTATCTGTCTGTCTGTCTGTCTATCTATCTATCTATCTATCTATCTATCTATCTGTCTATCTGTCTGTCTGTCTGTCTGTCTGTCTATTTATTGAATTGAGACCTGGTGTAACAGTACTAAATTAATTAATATAAGTAACCACACTTTTACATGCACCAACTAACTAAGGATCATAGAGACAAGTCTGACTCTCCCTTCCCTTTCTCTATCCGTCTGTGTTTGAATCTATAGGATAGTGTATCTGGGCCTGACGCTTGGCCTGCGGACCATCTCCTTTTTCCTGTGTATTGTGGGCTTTATGTTGCTACGGCAGCACTTGCGGTGTGAGGAACGGCAGCAGGCTCTGACCAATGGGAGCACAGAGACGGAGTGTCTGAGGAAAGAGGAGAACCACACACTGCACTGCGAGCAGCTTCTGCGGACTATGGAGTACAACCCTGACCGGGAGACGCGGCTGTGACGATCGCCATGGTCACCGCTCCACCATGTAAATCTGTTGGTAACACTTTACTTGACAGGTCCCTTCATAACACATTTATAGCAGCTGTCATAAACTGCACATAAAGCATTCATGACTTCACTGCATTCATGAAAGGCTTGGTATGAATGTTGAGTCATGTCTCATGAAACAGTCATGAATGCTTTATGTGCAGTTTATGATGGCTGCTATGAATGTGTTATGAAGGGACCTGTCAAGTAAAGTGTTACCAATCTGTTTGTATTATTTTTTTTTTGTTTCTTTTCTGCAAAAACTAAACAGCCCTCCAGTGGCCATTCTCTACACACGCAGAGCAAAAATTTTATATATTTTTACCAGACCTATGTAGATTTATGTGAAATAAACAAACAGATGTGTTTTAAAAAAATATATTGAAATTCTTGAATGTATATGCTGTGTTTTTCAGTGGATTTTCTGCCTATTTTTTTTTAGTACAATAAATTACTTTTCTCATTTGGTTTTGTTTTTATTGAGTATTTTGTAAACGTATTTGATGTAGATGCTGGTTTTTATATATCTCTATATTTGGAAGGCTGTGTACAAGGTATAGTGTTAGACAAAAAATGCTGTTTTTTCCCCTGGATATGTTTTCTGTCAGATTCAGTTCATGCAGTAGTCTGCCAAATATCTCCTTACCCCGTAAGTCATGTGTGTGACTGCTTTTCCAGTGTTTCTTCAAAGCCTTAAATGGGGTATTAACACCCACAAGCTAAGCAGGACCAGTGTAAACTGGGTGAGTCATAGCTATTCTCCAATCTAAACACTCTAATGGTGTCACCTTATGCTTTGCTCCAGAATGATAGCAAGCAGTGTGAGAAGTTCATGACTTAATGTGAGCATCAACGTGGCAGTTTGGGTCTGTTTACATTTCCTTATATTTATGTATATCGATATTCACAATTTTCCCAATATTCTGATTGCTGGTGTGATCCCATTTTGCACTTTAGAAAACACTGGGAAAGTCTGGATGCAGTGCACCATTAGTAACTACAATGCATATATTGAGACAACCTTTAAAGTATTGCTACATCTTTCTGGTTGTGTGTGTGTGTGTGTGTGTGTGCATGCGTGTGCTTGCATGACTGTGTTCTTAAATATTTGGCTGTATGTGTGTGTGTGTGTGTGTGTGTGTGTGCATGCGTGCGTGTGTGTGCTTGCATGATGTTTGTGTTCTTATGTATTTGGCTGTACGTGTGTTTGTGTATGAGTGTGAGTGCGTGCGCTTGCATGACGTTTGTGTTCTTAAGTATTTTGCTGTATGTGTGTGTGTGTGTATGCAGTGAAATGTAATCAACAGGCACACAACAGTGTACTAATATTACTACTCAGGAATCATTCCTTTTCCCACCACATAAACACAACTGTGAGTTAGTATGGAGGGCTTTGGCTTCATCTCTACTGTGTTCCTCCCTCTGTCTTGTCAGGATATGCAAAACCATTGCATACACATATCAACACCACAACATGTGTGAGGTTCATAATACAAGAAACGATAGCTTTACAGGGCATTTTAATGTTTGTGTTCTCTCTGTCCTTGGTTTCACTTCCTCCATGTTGCACAGCTGTATACTACAGGAGTGTCTTTGTGTTGTTCATGCACATGTACGTTGCTTTTTCCTGTTCCACTGCGGTGATTTGTTGTGTTCATTTACTTAATTTTACACTATGTTGAACCACCATTGTGCCTAGTGGATATTCCATTTTTAATACAATACAGTCTTGTAAATGAATTACCCTTGATCTTTGAAATTCTTTACTATAGAAAACCATCACATCAGTCACATTAGTTTCTCTGGACTTCTAGTACATGTCTTTCTATTTGTTTACAACCCTAATCCAAACAGACATTGCTTAGGATTATCAAACATACAATTTTGGTATTAATTACACATCAGTGCACAGTGGCTGCTTTGAAAACATTATTCACTTGGTGAAGCATATTGACAATTACTCTGGTGATGCCCAAGGGGCGGCCGCAAACGGAGGCTCATACATCATACTGACACACAGAGAGCAGGTATATTATCACTGTGCACACAAACAAACACAGGGGTCTACGGTATCACAATATAATCTTGTCTTGATAAAATGCCATCCATAATGGGCTATTGTCTACATTCAAGAGTTTCCCATGCAAACGCTTATTATGTGAGTAGATGTTGTATTATTTTCTTCACGGAAAAGTTGAAATGAAATAGAACAACTTGCCAACATATGTGCTTTACTTCTGGGCTTCTGGCCTACTGATCTTTCTTGTCTTCAGATCCATTGTAAAGGTTCTGCTGTAAGAGAATTATCATAGCATTACCCTTTGCTCTCCCTGTGTGTGTGTGTGTGTGTGTGTGTGTGTGTGTGTGTGTGTGTGTGTGTCTGTGTATTTGGTTGTAGTCGATCATGTGTGTGTGACTGTGTGATGAGTGGGTAACCCAGAGCACCTGCAGCATCTGATGTTCCATCAGTAGTCGATTATGTGTGTGTGAGAGAGAGTGATTGTGTGTGTGTGTGTGTGTGTGTGTGTGTGTGTGTGTGAGTGAGTGTGTAACCCACAGCACCTGCAGCATCTGATGCTCCTTCAGTAGCCGATCATACTCTCTTGTGAGTCCCTGAGCTTGTTTCTTCACTGCCTCCACTTCAGCACGAGACTTCCGCAACGCTGATGGTGAGAAGAAGAAGAAACTCCATTAATACAGCACCTTTCCCAAACTGTATTAAATCATTAATACAGCACCTTTCCCAAACTGTATTAAATCATTAATACAGCACCTTTCCCAAACTGTATTAAATCATTAATATAGCACCTTTCCCAAACTAAAGGTCCACGAAACATTTAAATCATTCACACTTGCTGATGAAACTAGCATTTTGAAACGCTTTCATTAAAACATGGTCCAGATGAAAAGATATTGATGGATGATGAAAACATATTATTTAGTTTCTGCTCCTCAGAACCAAGCCAGAAATGCTTCTGTTTGATCACACAGCACCTCTAGAGAGAGCAACACGCACCATCATCAGCCGCTCTGAGATCTTTGGTGGCATTCTCCACCTCCTTTCTCATTAGCTGGGTTCGAGATGACTTTGCGTTCTTCTGTTCCTCAAGGGTCTGTTTGAAAAGGGGCCCAGGGGTGATGATGGGGGTGGGGGAGGAGGAAGAGGAGGAGGGAGAATATTTGATCTAATATCCATCTTCTGCTTCACAAAACAAAGTGTAGAGTTTGCATTACACATGTCCAAAAAAAGATTGGCATTATTAAAAAAAATCTGATGATTATTTTTGCTGATTAGTAACTGCCTCTTCATTTTGACCTCCATCCTCAGCATTACACCAGAAAGGTTATGAGCATGAGCATGAGCATGGCCTGAGCAATACCATTTTAACCTTTATTCTACCAGGGATAAAAAAATCACATTGAGACTAAAATCTCTTTTCCAAGTGAGCCCTGGCCACGAAGGCAGCACACAATAACAACCAAAAACAGAATGACAATCAACACACACAAACACACAAATAAATTAAAAAGTAAAAATTAAAACAAGAACAGACAGAATTTTTAAATTTTGACAGACTGATACAAGCTTTGAATTCAACAAATAAAATAAAAACCTCCAGTTTTAGTTGTCTCTGTAGTACATTCCATGCTGCAGGAGCACTGCAAGCAAAGGCAGTCATACCAAACTCTGATTGTTGTCTGCACAAGATATATCTACTTGACCGTAGACTGTAGACTGAGATCTACTAGGTGTTAAAAGAACAGACACATAAGAAGAAAGCAGACCAAGTATTGCTTTATACACAAAGGTTAACCACTGTTTTTGTTGTCTTATAAAAAGTGAGGAGCAACCAATCATTTCATACAGCACACAGTTATGGGTAGAGTAACTTGCTTTAGTGATGAATCTTTACGCAGAATGATACACAGCGCCTAATGATTGTAGCTGAGCTTTTGAGATGTATCTATAAAATGCCCCCATAATCCAAGACTGGCAGAAAGGTGGATTGAACCAACCTTTTCCTTGCTTCCTTCCTTCTTTTTCCACCTCATCAGCCAATCAGAAAAGAGAATCCCATTGTTAAGGAAGATAAAGATGTATATTTATATTCATAAGATCATTACTGATTACTAGTGTATATTGTGAACAACAAGGGTCCAAAAACAGAGCCCTGTGGGACACCAGATTCTCAGAAAGATACCCATTTAGTTGAACATGTTGACATCTATTTTCTAAATACTCTCTAACCCAATCTAATGCAGAGAAACCAGTAGTAGTCAATCATGACAGTAAAAGTTTATGTTTACCATAGGCAGCCTGTCCAAATTTCAACACAGGGCCCTGATATGTGCTCGACTGACAATTGGGAGACCTAGGTTCACTTCCCAACCCCCACTTTGCAAGTCTCTATAGATGTCTCTTTGGATAAAAGCATCTGCTAAATCCCTGTCAACTTTATTTTAAGTACAGGAAAATGTGCCCATCTTAGCCATGTGCCCATCTTAGCCAGGGGTTGGACTCACCTCTTTCAGCTTCTGGTTTTCCTCCATATATTTCTGAGCAGCCTGGTTGGCCCCCTCTGCCTGGGCCTGCAGTGCAGTTCCAGTGCCCTCAGCCAGCGCCACCTGGTGGATCAATGTGATGATGCGCCGCATGATGCTATAGCAACAACATATCAGGAAACAATGTCAGAGTGTGCCATGGAAACACTGTCAGATTGCAACACTCTGTAAATGTCTGACATTAAATGGTCTATTATTTCTATTATTTATTGTGGGATGATACAGAGTGTATATAACAGTAGTCTGTGAACAGCATCTGAGTCACCTACAGCCAATGAAAGAGGGAGAATCCAGAGATGTACAGATTCCTCTGGGCCCTAAAGAGCATCATGTGCACGTGGTCAGAAAAGTTTGGGTGCAGCTGGGAATCTTTAGAAGCCTCTTCAGCTGAATACTTCCTGACTTCTCTTAACGCATCTGAAAAGTGATCAAAGTGAAAGGAAGATATTGAAGGGCTCAAGATAACTGATAACAGACAAATTACTGCAAACATACCAGTATACATATATGCCAAACACATCATTATTCTGCAACAGTTGACTGTACCAACCGAGAAAAAGAACTATGAGGATCAATATCATAGCAAAGAAAAACTTGTTCCAGTAAGGTGACATCGCACTCCAAAAGTTCCACTTGAATATTTTCTGCCATCTATATGGGAAGTAATAAACACATGACCCGTGTAAATTCATCAATCCTTGCTAAAAAAAAAAATAGAGTATGGTTTAAATAAATATATCATGAAAATCAAATGTTGCAAGACACTGCAAGCAAAGAATAAACAATAACATTCACCACCTCTGAGCTGACAAAAGGGGCAGGCAGAGGATGAGAACGAAAGCTATCTCAGCATAGAGGAAAAGGGCCACCGCCGTCCACTGAAGACTCATTCTCCAACGCTGAGACCACGCTGAAACCACTGGCGAAACATGTGGGGTTAATGCAAACTGTTATTAAGGGTAGCCTATAGATACAAGAAAAGAAGTGCACATCCAGAAGGGTGGAAACAAAGGCTTTCCAAAGGATGTTCGTAAGCAAGCAGCAAAGGGCTAACCACTGTGTTTGCTTTCAAAGTAACGGTATTATTACAGTGTCGATTTCGATTTCGTTTCGTTGGTTCGTTTTGTAAACATGTTTGGGTGCCATTCTGTAAGCTCCGCAGAAGCACGCTGCGCCTTAAGGTTAGGCTATGCGCTTGACTGGACACCTGTTTGCAACAGTTGTACTGTCCGTGATTATTTTTAAACCTATGCAAGTTTTGTGTTTTGTTATTCAGCAAAGACATCTGAACTTAACTCACCAACATATCACCTAATACAGTATCTTGGCATCTTGGCAGTATCTTAGATCAGTATTTGCCTTTAATCCAGTTTATTTTAGTCTACTTCAGCGAAAGCTTTCGTCATAAAATGTCATAAAATAGGGTAGAACGATCATGTTTTCCTACGAGTACCATCACGCTGTCAGTTCAAAGACAGTAAACATGACAGAAACTTTGAAATTTCAGTCCAAACTATCTAAGGTCTTACCAGAAATAATGTCCCGGTATGAAGAAGGTAGAATCTGTGTTTATGTCACACCCACTTCTTGATGGACTTCTTGACGACACGCTACAGGGACAGGTGCAAATATTAGGCTCAAATTCATCCGAAATATAATTTATTTTATATGATTTGTCCAAGCATAAATCAAACACGCAAACACAATTGAGAATGCAATTAACGCATATTATTTTGTTACACTAACGTGTAGGCATGCACTTCAGCCTAGTAAAAAAAAAGTAACGGCAAGATAAATTTATGATAAGAAATGTTGATTCTTTGTAACTTACAGACAGCATGAATATATCATCGATATAGGCTTTTTATTTAAAAATTGGCATGTATGGTTCTGTAGTGCTCCTATTTTCACCTCCACTAAATATAGCAACAACATCCCATGCCTCTTTAAATAACTCGTGAATGTAGGTCACTCCAGACTGTTAACCTTTTCATGCATGGGATAGCCAATTGCAGATCTTTACCTTACTGATATATCTCTGTAAGTCACAATGCATAGCTGACACATCTCATTTGTGCTCACATAAAGAGTGAGCCAATTAGGTGTTCCATAGTTTGATTGAGGTGAGTAGCTCTCATTACGCTGCTGCACATTGGCTGATTTACTTGTTTGCTGTTGTGGTTGTTATGATGTAGTGGTCTTCTCCCTAATATTTTCTCAAACCCACAAGCATGAGACGGTGCTAAAACCAGATCTAGGTCTAGGCTATCCCTACCCAGATTATACTGACTAGGCCTACTGACACTAAGGTGAAAATACTGGGTGAATAAACCATATTCACAACTATAGGTCTACGTAATGCACTTTCATCCCCAAAGCTCCAGAAGCCGAAAATGTATGTTTGTTTCAGACAGGGCGCAGGTTGGGTGCCACCTGCTGAAATGATAGGCCTACGCAGAAAGCAAAATACTGCCACCTTGTGGGGAGAGTAAGACTAGGTCATACCTACAGTTTGCATAATTATAGGCCTACTAGTTAACTAGCGTATTGTACGTCTGTGCATCTATTACGCGTATTGTACGCCTGTGCACCAGAATACAATTTCTATAGAATCAGACAGGCCCTGCCATGGACTCTGTCGTGCTGTGCCATCATGCTGTCAAATCTGCTCCGTAAGACAACTCAGAACACTGGGTTTAGAGAGAAAAGCTTTTTTGCCACCCTATAGCCTCCTACACGCTTGGAAATGTAACATTTGGCTATTTGGCTGCTGGAGTTCAACAACTGAATAGTTAATAAATAATTTCAGGATATCTTCAAATAAATGAATCTTTACCAGAATAAATGTTTCCGCTCTGAGCTGAGAAACAAAAGCAAGCATAGCCTCCAAGGTTTTACCGGACTTTAGAGGTGCTACCTGTAGCTACATACAAGGGCGCGCGCTGACAGCAGAACAGCATAGGCCCCGTTATACCAGATGGCTGCGCTGATCTGTTCATTCTCAAACGAAGAATGAGTTTAGCGACTACCGAATTATTCATGTCAGTAGTGGCATGTTTTGAAGTGACTTATATTAGACCTATACGCGCAAAGGTAGTCAATCAACGTCATGAATTTCTTCCCTTTTTCGGAAAGAAATTAGAACTAGGGCCCAGCGCACAATGCTGGCGCTGTGGTGCAGCAACACAGGCCACTGCTACACCTACACAGCGTGCAGACAGCAACTTTTTATCCCCAAGCAATCACTGTTGTCCTCCGTCTGTTTTTTAGCCATTGCGCATACAGTAGGACTACATGCAGTTGATAATTAAATTTGGACAAACTTTCCACGTTTCATATAATTTTGTTCATCAGCCTGCGTCTAACCTATTATCCACACCAGATTTATATAATGCGCATACTTGGGTGACGTCGTTATTTTGCATTCCACCATAGACTGAACTGGAATGATGATTTCGCATTGAACATTGAATGATGCGAGATCAGATGGTTGCCATGGTTAAAGAGGAGTGAATGTCAAACAGTCAAACAGGCGTTATCGCTACATGTCAAGGCTAACAAAGCGCATTTAACCTCCGTGACCTGATGTCTCTGGACTGCTTCTCACAGGTATGTGTTGGGCACTATCCCCTTTATAAGAAGAAATGTTAGCGGTGCAAAAAATACTATCCTTGCCTGGGCTAAAACGCATATTAATATAGCCTAGGCGCATAGACATGGGGGAACAAAACACTATGGACATGTTTAGAGGCTGTTCATTTTAAAGACCCAACTGGGCCTATAGTAGTAAGAACTAGGTGTATACATTTTACAGGTGGAGTCAGTGCTTTTATGTGGTTTGTCCAAAGTTTTTATGATACACAGACTCTGAAAACTGAAAACAAACAACTGGGGCAGCCTGACCCTAAACAATAACACAGAACACATTTACACCTTCTAAATGTCAAACAATAACACAGAACACATTTACACATTCTAAATGTCAAACAATAACACTGAACACATTTACACATTCTAAATGACACCTAGCTGCAGCTGCAAACCAAAGATTCTAGAGTGTAGTATTCTAGAAACTTTACTACAAACTAACAATCAGCAGCCTGCCCCCAAACCATAACACAGAATCAATGACATAGGCCTATATTTGACATGTTCCGTCTAGAACTCCTTACCTGTGTGATTACAAATCTCATCAGCTATGCATCAGAGACATGTTTTTACTTGTTAACTAATTTGGTCTAACCAATATTAGGCCTTTATAATATTAACCAACTAGACCTAACCAATATTCTCTTTTATGTGACTAGGAAATGAATACACTCAACATTGCAGTTATTCCATAGCCAACTTCCTGAAGAAGTCCATCGATCGCTAATGGAAGGAGGACCAGTCAGCGAATATATCAATCAAATCGTCGCAAATAGTGAGACTAGACGACATGGCAGTACTGCCTCCACTGCAAGGTATGGGCCCTTGTGACTACACTAAAATGCTATCATGTACATTTTGAGATTTAAAATGCATTGAGCAGAGCATGTAACGCATCAAGGTTGTGCTTGTTCCTCAATTGACAGTGAGACATCAAGAACTTCAAAAAGGGCACAAAAGGGAGTTCAAAGCAATGCATGTGTTTATAATGACGACGTACATAACCACCTGCAACACCTATCTGGTAGAAACAGAGGATCCATCAAGCATTCTACCAAACACAAGACGGGGGAGAGGCAGGAAGAGGCAGAGAGGCAGAGAGAGTTCAGCAGGGTGCAGGAGGAGGAGAGACATGCACAGCTGCACAGGCAGTTGGACGTGGTGTGGCAGAGGGAGTGGAAGAAGCTTCAAAAGGCTTTGAGGCAAGAGGAGATGAAGAGAAGAAAGGACGCAGAGATGGAACAAGCGCTGCACACACTAAAACAGACAGTGCTGAAAGAGTGGGCCAAGACCACTAGTCAGCAGATGACAACAGAGGAGATTCAGAAGGAGCCTCGTCATCCTAAAACCCAGAGATTGGGAGAACAGGAGGCTGTGTCAGAGGGGTGGACCAGAACAGAAAGGGAGGATGAGAGAGGAGAAAAGGAGAGAGAGAGGGGAAGATCATTCCACCTCAAACAAGACAGACAACAAATGAGTGACATTAAGCATCTGAGCAAACCATTGAGAGAGGAAGACAAGGCAAGTAGATAAGAACATTGAGAAATGGCAAAATGCTGTAGGCCTTTGTAACTTGTAAAGCAACAGATTATATTATCAGAAGTAAGCAATGCCTTTACTGTGATTGAATATTTTACTTTCCTACAGAGGATGGAACACATTGCACGACAGAGACTGGCAAGCATGGAGGCCGACAGAGGCATGACAACAGACACGTTGAACAAATGGGAGACAACAGGTAGCAGTGAGATACGCAGAGACTTAGCAAGCAGCTACAAGATGGAGAGAAGGGGAGGCAATGTGGAAAACGCAGAGAGAGACAGAACTACTCAGCTGGAGAAAGTGAGGGAAATGGAGAGACTGAAAGACACTGTAATAGATGTAGAAAATATGAGAGAGATGGAGAGACAAGGAGACATTGTAAGAAATGAAAAGAACACAACAGAGATGGAGAGACTCACTGAGAAAGAAGAGCATCAGATGGTGAGAATGAGAGGGATGAATGAGAATGAGAGGGAAATAGAAAGAGAGTTGGAGGAAGACCAGACCAGACAAAAGGAGAAGCTGAGGCAGCTGAGGATTGATAAGGGGCTGATGGACATGGAGACGGAGAGCTGTGAGAGTCAGAGAGCGATAGAGATACAGCTTAAAGAAAGGAGAATGGAGCAGCTACAAAGCAGTGCAATGTACCACAAGAGGGAACTGGATGAAGAACAGGTTAGGAGATATGGACCACTGGATGCCTGGCCTAAAGGTGCTGATAGAGGACGCCAAAGAGATCGAGAGATCGATGAAGAGAATAGTGAAGGTCGGCGAGACGAGTTTAGACGAAACAGTCATAGACAGGGCAAAAAAAAAGAAGCAGAGGATGGACAGACCTGCAGAATGAGGAAAGGTATCCATCATGCTGATCTTCAGGGCACACCAATGAGTCCAGCCCTACTTGTGCAACCAACAGTAACAGGGTGCTGGACTGATGAAGTGGATGCAATCCAAAAAAAAAATACAAAGGTTCAAATGGAGACAGAAAATCTAAGAACAGATCAACCCTTCAGAACACTGGAATGGAAAAACACACCATGCACTGAAGCAGTCTCACAGACATGGAACCAAAGTTTGACCAGGGAAAGTATTGTGACAGAAGACAGTGTCTGGATAAACAGGATGGAGGAACAAATAGAGTCTGAATCAAACATAGATGTAAAGTGTAGGAAGAAGCCAGTGGATGAAGAAGTTAGCCAGAGAATGCCAGATAGAGACCCAGATACACAGAGAGAGTATGGGAGGCTGAACAGACTGGAGAGGAAGTCAGGAGAGCCAGTTAAGGTGGAGGAACACATAGAAAAGGCCTATCAGGAGAGGTTGAGGCAACTAGAGGAATCGAGAGAGGAGCATCTGAAAGAAAAGAAGGGAAAGAGGGAAAGGCTTGAAATGCAAAAAGAGACAGACCTGTGGCGAAAGAATGACATGGAGATAAAAGAAGACACTGAGAGGCAGAAAAAGCCACAGAGAGATGAACAGAAAGAGAAAGAAAAGCAGCTTGAAGTGGAAAAACTCAGAGCATCAAGACGACAGTGGGAGACTGGGAGAGAGAAGCAGAACGAGATGCATAAACAAAGTGACATGCAGTACCTGGAGCGATCAAAGGTTGCAGCAAAGGCTCAAATCCAGAAGAATGCTAAACTCTCAGAGGTTTCTGGAGGGAGTTCTGAGAGTTCTGAGAGAGAGGCAATCAAACATCTTGCCCAAAGGAAAGAACCCAGACCAATATATCAGCCTACCATTCAGACTACTAGTATAAGAAAGCCCAGAACAAGGCCTATGCGAATTAAGTCACACACACAGAGAAGAACTAACCACAGCTCTAACCCTAAGCCTGTCACAGTGAAGGTTCTATCTCCCTCAGCTGATGAGATGACACAGGAAGAGATCCCAGGTGCCACAGAGACCACTGATGAGCCCAGTGATGTAGTGGCAGAGGGTGGGATTGCAAGGAGTGACAAGAGTCTCAGGCAGAGAATTTTGGGATGGATTAATGAAAAAGCCAAAAACTATTACCAGAATAAAATATACAGGACATTTGCCAGAGAAATGGAGGAGGGAGACCAGGTTTATCAGTCCTGTAAGATATATTTTTATTCTATGAATGTATTGTTTATTATCAGGCTCTTATTATTATGATGATTGCTTTTGATTATGTTTATAATTTTTTATTATCATTATTGGCCTATTTACACTGCATGGAAGGATACTAGGCCTAATGGGCTTGTTTTGTTTTGTTATAGGGTGTGTGGGATCTCCAATATCCCGAGCCGAGAGAGAACAGCAGAAGAGATGGGCATTGTTGAAAGGAGAGGTGAGACGGCAGCAACTTGAAGAGCTTTGGATGAAGATGGAGGCTGAAAAAGCCAAAAAGAAAAGGAAGAAAAAACAAGAAACTGATGACACGCTGTGGTTTTGTGAAGACATTACTTCAAAAGGATATACACGGTTTGTAATTAATCTTCTGTTTATATAATTAAACATCCACCAGTTATAGAAAACAACTATGTAACAATTTGGCACTTTTGGATTATTTTTCTTCTGACCAACTTCTCAACTTGATGATAGCATGTAAGCAAACCTGTGTGATAATCGGACTGTTGGTGATTTTGAAATCTTTTTGTCGAATGGTAACTTATTCATTTTTGATTCCTTATGAAGATCCATAACGCATTACTAAAAAGTGATCTTTTCGTGTTTCAGTGAGCAGTTCAGAAACACCTGTGCTCCACAAGATACCTGTGCTTCTGTGCTTTAAAGGAGGATCTATGGACATGTTCTTTTTGGTGTCTTTATCATCACCATGATTTATCATCATCATCATAATCATAAACAATAATGTCATATCATTTTGGTGTGATTTATTTTGTTGTCTCATCATCATGATTTATTTACAATGAGTTTTTACTAATTAACAAAACAAAACAAAACGTGGTAGGCTATAATATTTCTGCCTGCTTTTCCAGTAAAATGCCTGCATGAGATGTCAAAACAGTGGCTGTGAAATATCAAGGAGAAAAGAAATGTAACTTTCTGCATAAGGTATCTCTGTGAAAAGTAACATACGTGCAATGACATCAAGCCAAGGTTTACATGCCTGTGAACCCCGCCCACATACGTGATGTCAGATTCGGCAGCTGAGCTGTTGTGCCGGAAGGGAAGATGGCGGATCATGAGGAGCAGTTATCCGAGGAGGAGAAGGTAAGAATAACAGTATCGTAGGGTACTGTGCCTTTTGGATAAATGCACACGTAACAACTGCGTACTGTGAACCTAATGGTGCCACGAAATAGGCGGTATGCTGCGTGTATCTTGCATAGTTATATTATCAGGGCGCTGCTTGCTTTGCTGTGCTCGTCTAACGTTAGTATTTTTAGCTCAGCAGCCACTGCCCAACTTCCGCTCATTTGAGAATCTCAATCGTAGACTCCTTGTACGGTCCTAACTCTAAAATAGAAATCGAGGTGCCAGATGCGTTCGTTAGCTAAATCGCACAACTTGAGATACGTAAAATATATGTTTGTCCATGTAGGCTTTGGCAATTAGTATTAGACATGCCCACATATGCTAACGCTAGCCACTATATTCAAACCTCCGAGTAGCTAGCTAGTTCACCAATATTAGCAGGCAACACGCCCTTTCTGGTGATGTAGACGTGAGTTTCCCACCAAAGACAGACGTTGACAGTTATCTCTGGTTCAACGCTATGGACCATAAATGTAATTCTAAATAATTATATTGGTCAGCATTAAGTTTTAGGAATGGTTAAATGCAGCCGTCTTTCAAGTGACACGTAATTTAGAGTGCATCCCTGCGGAACAGGATGGCTCGATTATATCAGAATTAGGGAACTTTAAAGTCACGATTAGATAAACAGCTATGTGTGACTGTTCAGTCGGGGCTGAGAGAGTGGGATGCCCAGCAGATGAAGTCACATCACCTAATTGTGCAAAGTAAAGTGAAAATAAACTGATAGTGGTAGCCTACTTTAAAGTAACCTTTTGTGACTGGATTTTTTTTTCTAATTCCATCTTTTCTTATGAGATAAGAATGCAACACGAAAGTAAAGTTTTGTTTGTTCTCTTTCAACATCAGATTGATACCTACATTTCTTGTAAAACAACTACATCCAACATTATAACCTTATTGGATGCACATTGGATTAATTAGGCCTGTCAGTCACAGTCTGATGAGACATGATATGTTAATCCAGAGGGAAATGTATGTTAATTATTGTTTGAGAATGTATGAAAATCATGGAAGTAAATAAATGTGCAAAAAGTGCATAGCATCTAAAAACCAAATAATTGTCAGCACATATTGTGAAATTCTGCCTTTTTAATCCTTGTCACTGAAGTTTTACATCAGAAACAAACATACAAAGTGTTCCGATGACAGACAAGGAGTAGTCTCAGTTTGACCCACACAGATTTGTTGGCATACACTCCTACACAGCTAAAGACTCAGCACTTAAAGCCATTTTTCTCATTGGTTGTCAGCATTCTCTGGTGCAGCTGAAAGAATGCAAGGCCTGGAGCATAGTTGCCTGCCTGAACATGTAGTCCATTCAGCTGTCAGCATAAAGAAAAACCCATAGTCAGACCTAATGGAACCTAATTAATGCAAATACTAGTTCATGCATCTAGTGGGTTTTAATGAAGAAGACTAGTGGGATTTGAAGGCAATGAAAATGTATGAAAATCACAGAAATGAAGTAAGCTCAAACCTGTAAAACAAGCGGCCCCATTGATACAAAAATGCAAATGCTCTGCAAAGGCTCTGCAATTGTAGAAATGCAAAATATCCAATTGACCAGTAGAGGAAATGGTGTCTGCTTTCTGCTCTGTATGAGAAAGAATATAAAATGCTTACAGCTAATGCATTTCCTGCCATCTCTCTACATATCGCTAGACTCAAAAACATAAATTCTTGAATTGAACATGCACCAGCAAAAACATTGATCTTTTACCCAACTTTACCCAGACTTTTTATTCTTAAAACCATTAAGCTCTAATAGTTTGAATCCTTTGTGTCCATTGTGGGTCTTGGTGTGACTTCAGGCGATGGCAGTTCATCCTTCCCAGTTAAGTGTTCTTCTGCAGGGTCCTCTGTAACAAGACTACTGACTACTATTGTACGCTGAGTATTGAGTGCTCTCTCTCAGAGAGACACTCAGCTCTTTCATAAAAACCCTGACCCTAGCATCCCAGATGCTGTCCGCTCTGCAGCTTAGTGAGACCAGAGGGGGGTCTGCTTTATCTTTGTCTGTCTCGCATGAGATCTGTGTTCAGTCTGTGCATTCACCTCGTGAAGATCTGAAAGTGATCAGTAAATGAAGGGCAAGTGGAATAGACCTAAAACACCCAGACCTGTTGTGAATGACTGACTTGAACTGTTTCATAGTCTGCAGCAAAGGTAAAGGAGAAATCAGGTGTGAATCAATCCATAGCCAAGATGTTCCAGGTCACGAGTGCTGTCAGTAGGAGAAAGAGCGCAAACATTTGGTACGTCATAGACCATAGCCAACACTAACTGAATGGGGCACAGTGACTTACTTTCAGTTTCATTTTCATTATGCCCAATTCGGTTAATGTAAGCTGCGTGTTCATTATTCTGTCTTGTTGTATCAGATTTTTTGCTTCTTTTTCTTACAAATGGCAAATGGTGACCTGGAACAGCAGCGCTGTGGATTGACTCGCACCGACTTTCTCCTTTCTCCAATGTAATGGCATAGCTGAAGAAATGGTGTGGGGTGTCAGGTCACTGAGGGTGTGGTGAAGTTTTCCACTTGTGTGGTACCAAGCCTTAGTCAACCATGTCATAATTTTGCAGCTTGCCCACAGCAGAGCATATTGCAGTAAAGTTGGTGTTTATTACATGTCTTCACAGTGCACTACACTACACTCAAAATCCAACTGGACAGGGTTATGTTTACAGGAGGACAAACTTTTATCATAATAACTCCTAGGTTTAAGCTGTAGTTATGGTTATGTGAAAGCTTCCCTTGCAGGCCTGCATGTTATGTATTCTTCTAACTGGATTTTGAAAAGAAAAGTAAAGCTTTTTTTAAAGCTTTCTTTAAACAATTTTTTGTTCTGCATAGATGCAATGATAGTGAAAATCCAAGAGACGCTGAACTCAATATCACAATATCTGCCCTAAGCCCTGAATCCTCAAACATCTACATAAATTGACTTAATGACTTTCTTATGCAAGTACTTGACCACTTTCTCTTGCTTCCTGTGACTCACTCCCACTAGTTCTTTTTACACTCAAGTGACTCTCAAAGACGTGTGGTTGATGGCGTGACTCTCCAAGCCATGGAGACCCACATGATCTATACTAGGCTAGTGCCACAGCTAACCTAGTATAGACCAGTATAGACATAGACATTGACTTGTAATGCCCTTTGGTCATGGTGGGATAGGCTGCTCATTGGTGTGCTTAAGTGCCTGTGGGCTTGAGTAACTCCAGTGTACTCTTGGTCTTGTGTGTCTTGCTGTTTGGGAGCCATTAGCTTTTGTTGATATAATTTAGCAAACCGTTTTGAATGATGCATTAGGCCTCCTGGAAACGGTATGCTGTAGAGTGCTGTATTGATATTATATTTTATTTTATTTAATATTTTTTTTAATGGTTAAATTGGCCTTGCCCTAGTTGTATAATGCAATTTAAGGCAAGTTAACAAGCACAAGAGTCATACGTTGTTAGGCTTGGAAGAATTATTGTCAGTAGCATAAAAAAGTTTTCTTTTTGCTGTCTGAGTAGGCAGCCCCACGGATGGTAGTCATTAACATTTAATGCACAAGGTTCATCTTCGGGGCAGGCCTGTGTTGTGATGGCGCTGTTTACGTTCCACTTGGAGGTGAACAAGCCCTAATAACCTCTCCGTGTGGAATTGGTCTTGACGCACATGCAAGTCCCACAGTGCCCCACTGAGCGGAAATCCCTACCCACCGACCCACTGTTTTCCCCCAAACAACATGCCCTCAGTTGGTCCCTAGTCACCTAGTTTCACACACACACTTCATCTCTAGGCTCATTAGTAGGAATCTATCTAGGCTACTAGCCTACCCTGTTAACGCTGAGCTGGGGAAGCTGACTGCTGATGAATGAAGCTGCGTAGGCTAGTGGCTATTCTCTGGTCTCTGCCGGCGTGACCTTCCTAGTGTGCATTCTCCTCTACTGGCTTTAGTCACAGTACTTTTATGTCCATGTACGGTCATGGGGGACACTGAGGGGGAGAGGTTGATGATGTGACCACAAAACAGGAAGAGGCTGATAGCAACAACGCTGTGACAGAAACAATGACAGTGCTAGTCTGCGTTTGTGTACAGTACACACACACAACTAACTAGAAATCAGAGAGCACACTTGTAGGTAGTCTATGTCAGTGGACTCTTTGTGGAATCTTTGAGTTCCTAGCACAAGTTTGAGTGCAATTTTTCCACTGTTTGTCTATCTGTCTTTCTATTTGTCCATAGACAAGCTAATTATAAGACAGAACTGTGATATCTTCACTGATACGTTTTTGAATTTTGAATTCCTCCCACCACTGAGGCTGTTGACAGTCTCTGATGCACGCATTAATGACCCGTAACTCACATTAGCCAATAAACTCATTCTGAAAAGTCTAAGGTTTCGTGATGTATTTGTACTCTGTGATTCATACTTTAAACTTCTTTTGATGTATTGCAGGTGCGCATAGCAGCAAACTTCATCATCCATGCACCCCCAGGGGAATTCAATGAGGTGTTCAATGGTGAGTGCTTTTGGGAATTCCTGTGATTTTGTTGATGTGCCACACAAAGGTGGAACTGTTTATTGACCATTACTGTCCTCTAGACCAACCTTGGTGGTGTTTTCATAGCATGTCCTGAAAAGGCCGGTGTTGTGCCACTGAAAGATATTAGGCTAGTTGCCATCATCGTCCAGTGCTATACTGTGCCCTAAACCAGTGCTACCTTCTGTCAGGGGAGCTTGGACTTAAATATACTAATACTGTACTCGAGAATGCATTTTGTTTGATCTGGAACGTTAAGCAGGGGAGCATCTTATGGTCACATTGCAGAAGTGCAGAAATCCCCTGACAGTCCAAACTTCACATCATGTCAATAGATTACATCTCAGTTCTCATTGTGACATTGAATCATCACTAGATTGTAGGGCCCTGTAGATATGAAATAACCTTAATTTTAAAATTAATTAAATCTAAAAGAAAATGAATTACTGATAAATCTGCTATCTTGTAATTTGGAAGGATTTTTCCGTCAAGTGGTTTTCAGCATACAGAGACAATGTGAAGCTTTTATATTGAACGTTTTAGAACTACAGTATACAGTGGTTTCCGTTATGATGCACAACAGAAACATTATTAAATCACTTTGAAGTGATATGATTGAAGTGAACTTTGAATGAAGTTGCTGGAATTTTCTATGATTTCTTGGCAGGAATCATGTTTTTAAATTAAATCTGCGCCTTGCTCTTTGAGATCCTGACCAAACATGGCTTTAAGGCAGTGAAACAGAGGTGCAGGATTAGAAGTCACAGTGACATGAGCAGAGTCTCAGAGAGCCAGCTTACACTGACATGCTGCTGAAATTAGTCGCCTTTATGTTACACTTTGCTTGGACAACCACTGTTGTTTTGGACACTGAAGTTAGTTTGTTAGGTCACAAGCCAGCAAATGTCACAACTGTCACCACACACTTCAAGGGTAGGCTCCCTCACCAAACAGGGAAGCAGGCTTGGTTATAAAATTGCAGGGGCCTTCACTTCATCAACAAGCAAAATGCAATGAATAAAGTTTAACTTTGAGCTAATTTACTAATGTATTAATTGTGTCTGATGATTTAATGTAGCATAGGCTAGACCTTCAGTAAATTAATTCCTTACAGGAGTGAAAAACAGTATATTTTTGTGTGAGTACACAGACAAACACATCTCTCTGTATAACACTAGCATGAACTATTTGAACTGTCCAGCATGCTTTGATTGTTCCATTTTGAAATGTGTAAATGACCATCCATGAAGATGCGGGTATAGTCTAATTTTATAGACTTACTTACAGTTATATTGCTGGAGGGATTTCTTGTCTTTTTATAGTTTACACATTTGTGCCACATCATGTTTTTTTTTATGTTCTCATGAACTCGTTGAACTCTGTAGCCATGACATCACACTGAAAGTCCTTTCGGAGTCTTGCGCCCCCCCCCCCCCCTTTTTTTTCCAAACCCCCAGTTTCTGCATGAGCCGTGGGTTAGCCTAGATTTGAGGAGATGCAGGTTTTTGGTAGATGGGGGGAGGGGAGCTGAAACTGGAGCTTCTGGGGATTTTGGAGGGGAATGATCTTGTTAATCCTTCTGCGGTGATTGAACTTCATCTCTCAGGGCTCCTTTGAGCACCCCCATCCCCCTTATCGCCAGGAAACACATTTTTGTGGTCTGCGTTTCAACGTTGTGCTGCTCCGTCATCCTCCTTTTCATGTCAAGGAGATTTGTCACGGCCGCCCAACAGTCACCCCTCTATCACATCTAGTTTGGCTTCATTTCCAGTCAGAGTTTGGTGTCTGAGGGTTTGGGGACATTTATTGAAGTGTTCTTGTCTTTACCCACAGATGTAAGATTGCTTCTCAACAATGACAATCTCCTCAGGGAAGGTGCAGCACAGTAAGTAGGCCTTGGTTCTCATAATGAACTCTTATATGGGGTCTATTGGCTTAGCATCACAGCATATTGTGTTTTTGTGGAAAAAAAAACCATAACACTTATTAAACGAGTAATTGTTTTGATTTCTGTTTCCAGTGCATTTGCACAGTATAATTTGGATCAGTTTACCCCAGTGAAGATCAGTGGATACGAGGAACAGGTGAGACACTCTCACAACAATGAAATGTCTTTTGTCTGGGACACTAGTGGGTTATTATTAGTTACTTGTCAATGTCTTGCAAGATATAGATCATCAGCCCTCACCTGACAGAATCACCTCTTTTCTGAAATAGGTTTTAATCACAGAGCATGGTGACCTTGGCAACGGCAGGGTCCTGGACCCCAAGAATAAGATCTCCTTTAAGTTCGACCACCTGCGCAAGGAGGCCAGTGACCCCCGACCCCATGACGCAGATGGGGGGATGGAGAGCTGGAGGAGCACAGTGGACAGTGCTGTGAGAGCCTACGTGAAGGAGCATTACCCCAACGGCATCTGTACTGTACGTGACTTGCACTATATGTGACTACCCTTCTACACTGTTCATGTTCCCTGGTTGAATGGAAATAGGTCATTCATTTGTTAAGTTCTAGAGCTCAAAATTTGCAAGTTCTGGAACATAAATTGACCATTTAAAGAGAGTTTGATTATTAGCATCAGTGTTTATCATTCTATATATGATATTAATGTAGCGGAAATAGTTTCACAACGAAATAGAACTTCCAAGCATGTTTTTGCTTTTGTTGCTGAAATGGTCTACACTGGACCTAATAAAAAGATTGTTGTTGTTCATCAAAGGATGTTAACCAGTGTTATTGATATACTTGTGCAAGTTGTTTGTGGATCAAGAAATGTTCTTTCTTTAAACAAACTTTATTTTGTTTATCTTGTTGCTAGATCTATGCGAAAACTATTGATGGTCAACAAACGATCATCGTCTGCATCGAGTGTCATCAGTTTCAGCCAAAAAATTTCTGGTAATTTTTTCCAGATTTTCTAATCATTTTCATAGTATAACATCCATTGTTTGCTTACTGTCAAGGTTGTCCAATTTAAATTCTGATTTCTGGTCATTGCATCATGTGTTATTGACAGTGAGACTTGACATACGGGGGACTAGCACGCAAATATTTGAGTAGCTCTGCTTGAGCATTTATTTTGATGGGAACAATCCCTTTTAAGTACCAACTTCCACATTAAAAACACCTAGAGGTGTTTAAGATCAGGCTACTCTAATTGGATAAGGTCTCCTCCAATCCTCTCTGAAGGATAAGTTCGACTGAGCTCAGTGTCAAGTATAATCACATAACCATCATCCTGATCCTGCAGTGCTTTGATTCCATCTTCTGCTTCCCAAGAGCAGAGACAATGGTTGTGGCTTTTTTGGAGCTGGATTCATCTTTATCTTTTTCTTCCTCAAGGAATGGGCGCTGGAGGTCTGAGTGGAAATTCACCATTTCTCCTTCTAGCACTCAAGTGGCAGGGATTATGAAAATCCAGGTGTGTGTGCGCGTGCATGCATGCGTGTTTGTGTGGGCATGTTTGTCTGGAGTAATTAAAAGTAAGGGAGTGATTTTAAATATGTTATTGGTATGAAACTTAGCATAATGGAATCTAAAAAAAAAATTATTTTTTTTCCCCCTCATCAAAGGTTCATTACTATGAAGATGGAAATGTTCAGTTGGTCAGCCATAAAGAAGTTCAGGAATCAATGTCCATTTCTGTAAGTGTGTTTTGAATATTTATTTTTTTGTATCAGTAAACAAAACAACAGTTGTTTCCTCTTGACACTTTTCTCAGCTTTTGATTGGTTGGGGGATGGATTGTTGTCGTTTTCCACCTTAAATAAAAAGAAACATAGGGCCACTGCTTGAAGTCAGGCATGGGCTTGGCCATTTAAGGCTTGGAAATAGATCATTAAATAGCTTTTAAATAGCTAAATTCCTGATACCTTCAGGCATGGAATTTTTCATTTCTTTAAGCACTAACAACCAACTACTTTATCATTTTCTTGAAGGGTTTAATCCTGTAGTCAGTGTTCAAGGATTTGGCCAAGAAGTAATTTACCTCAATGTTTTTTGTTGATTAAAGTATTTATTATCCTTGTGCAAACCCAACCTGAGCTCTTGGCTTTTTCCACTCCCAGAATGAAGCACAAACAGCAAAGGTGTTTGTCAAGATCATGGAAGCAGCTGAGAATGATTACCAGGTTGGTTCCCACAACTGTTGGATTGCTTCATATGTAAATGTACTGACCTGTCAATGATACTATTGCATTGTGGTTTTATTGAGACGGCAGGCTTTTGTCAGACATTCTTGAAATAAGTCAACGATAATACTTAAAGGTTATCTTAATGTCCTATGCATACGTTGCATTTATGATTTTGTGTGAACAAATGGTCTCTCGCTCGTCTCCCCCGTAGACCGCCATCAACGAGAATTACCAGACAATGTCGGACACTACCTTCAAAGCCTTACGCCGACAGCTTCCTGTGACGCGCACCAAGATTGACTGGAACAAAATCCTAAGCTACAAGATTGGAAAAGAGATGCAGAATGCTTAATTGCCAGCATTGCATGACTGGATTAATGTATTGTCATTGTACAAATTAGGTTCATGGGAAAAAAAACGATGGTTTAGGCCCACCAAAAAGTGAACCATATTCATAGTAAGAAATTTAACCTTTACTAGGACCTTTGCTGATATGCCATGAATTAAATACAGTAATATATGTGATAAGGTTGAAGGAGAGGGGAGCAAAAGTAAGACTGTGCCAAAGGAAAAAATCATGTCACCTTAGAAGTATTTTTACTTCAGGCAATTACAATTGAAATCTATTCAATATTGATGTCAGAAGAGAATGGAAACCATTGTTATGTTTCAACCAGTGATGAACTTTGAATAACTTGCTTAAAAGAAAGTAAGGAGCCAACTTGATAAACCATATTAACCAGCGAGAGTATTTGGTTATGCTCATCTTTTGCAAACACTGTCTTGCTTGATGATGTGTCTGTCTCCTCCTGCCAAGACTTAATTGTGTTGCCAGTATATATGATGATGGTTGCATCCTTACCTTCACAGGTCAGCTCTCCCATGTCTCCCACTGATGTCTGAAATCTTGAAATGCTTGCTTAACAAGTAATTTAGTGCTTTGTTATGTGCATTCAGCTAACCATGGAATTACAGCTGCACACTCCACATGCCTGTTTTTATTGATGCAGACATACATGGCACACTGTAATATACATGTATTGAACACCTTGTCTGCTGGTTTGGTGATTTAATCCTTTCGGATTGAGAACTGTAATTCAGTCATAAATGTGTTACATTAAATAACAAATTTTCTATTTCTTTTGTGTCAATGTTTGTGATTCAAGATGACTGCCACCAGTTGCCATGGACCGGTTTTAATTAATCAGTTTGAATTTTTAAATCTGTTGTTTGATCTAAATGTAAATGATTAAAAATAGATTAAACATCAAGTCAAATCACTTTACACAGCACATTTAAAAACAATTGGAGTTGGCCCAAAATGCTATACAAGAAGGGATGGCATGAATTCAAAGAACCCGAATGACTTCTCTGTAATTCAGTGTTCAGTTCACCTCTAAAATTTGTTTCAGTATAAATATAATGAGATAGCCACGCCATATGACGTGAGCTTCGTTTCAATAAATGATACCACTGCTAAAAAAAACTGTCCAAAAAAATAAATAAAATACTGCCCGAGGTCCCTGAGCTTGGGGCAGTAGTGAGCACTAACATGGCAGATAATGGGACTGGCTTATTAAAGCAGCTAAAGTCGTGCATCGTCTGGTGTTGGGCATACTTTTGGACTGTCTGGTTCTTTGTTATGCTATTTTTGGTCAACATTCTACGACTGCCATTTAGATACAACGACAGTACCGCAGGTGAGATTTCTGTGAATAACAGCTTTTCATTTTCGCAAGCTTGTAAACTTCAGAAACTGCTTGTTGGCAGACCAGTCAAGACAGCTAGACACGTCTACGTTGTCGGACTAGCTCAACTTGCTAGCTGAGCTTTGTGTTTTACAGCTAAATTGCAAGCTAACGTAAAGATGTTTCACGTTAGCACAATGGTAGATAAAGTCAGTTATTACCCTTTTAAAACGATAAAGCAAGACATTGTTGGGTGATTTTGTGAAAATGGGCAAGTTAATAAACTTAATCTGTAAGTCATATGGTCGTTCACCGTGGGGCTGGCTGGAACTAAAGGTTGGACTTGCCAAAAATGTGGTACTGTAACGTTAGACACAACTTGGTAGCCAAGCAGGTAACTTAAAGTAACGTTAACCTTAACCAACGTTAATCAATTAATATTAGTGCGCGTTTATTTATGCTTAGTGTAAATACTGTTGGTATAATGGGGGAGGGTCGTCTCGTGAACATCTTCTGTTGAATTATGATAACTTGTCAGGCTAGCCTACCGGGCTCTTGCATTTGAAGACACCCAGGCACTGAGTGTGCAACGTATGAGTGTAAAATTCACTAGCTGTGAAAGCCAGTTGCGTAGCGTTGTATTCAACTGTAATGTTATTATTCATATCTTACTATGCAGTCAATGACTTACTGGATATTTAATCTTTGAAACAGAGGTGCTAGTGAAGATGCTCCCCCTCGCCAGTAGCATAATGGCTAGCCAGTTAACTTGGATGGGACTGATACTTGCGAATTTGGCTCCGATTAATTTAATCAAAATTGGTTGCATAGTACCAGTTCATCTATTGCTTGTGTTAGGTTTCTTGTTGCAGAATCTAGTAATTTACCATTTCTCTGTCATTGTATATGTTTTAGATATGCTATTACAACTTTATTTTCATATCTATAACGTTTAAAATATTTCATAACTTTCATAGTGTTATGGTTTGTCAGCGAACTGTCACCGTGTCTTAACACGCGGACGTTAGAATGTAAAGATGACCAGGAAGTAATAGACTTCCTGACATGTGCATGGTGTCAGTCATAGCCTTGGGGGACATTAGTGGCATTTGAAAAGGTGGCGATTCTGTTTGAAGATTCTCACCTTATTTAAATACTATTGCCCTTTGAGTGTCCCATTCAAAGTACCCAAAGTAAAGCAGTTTGCCCCAGATGCCAATGCTGACTGTCAAGATGATGAGAGAAAAAGTGTTTCTTCTTTCTTGGTCTCTGTCTCCTCAAACACAAAGCCAAGGAACTGCTGGTCAAGCATTCACAGGAACTGTGCTGTGCAGCTGGTCCAGAATACCACAGATGGTGATATTGCACTGTCCTGCAGTCGTTTAGTCTACTATTGAACTACAGATTGCTGATCTCAAGGTGTTCCTGTTTCATATTAATTATATCCAGTGATCTCTGTAAACAAATTTGTGAACCAACAGAACTGGAAAAAAATTGCATTGTACCAAATTATGAGACTTCATAGCTGCGTAGTGGGGTGCCATGTGGTACAGGGCACAGTAGGGAAATTGTGCAAACTTCGTCAAGAGTGTGTTCAACTCCATCAGGAAGAAACATACAGATAACTGCAGGGGTAACAGCTGGATAAGTCTATGCACTTTATTTTTCGAGAGAAGCACAAAGAACTATTCCATGTTATTGAGGCCTAACTGTTTGGTTTGAAAATGGTAGGTAACTTACTTGATGCTTGTTTAATGCTGCAGGACTCTTGGCAGGTTTTAGGCAAACTGGGTACAAGCAGTAGGAGTCCAGTGTTCTATAAACGGACAAAAAGGGAGATTCCTATATTCTGTTCATTTAAATGTGTCCATGGAAAATGACACTACCAGTTTCCTCCAGTAGATGGTGTGTTGGGGGTGAGTGCAATATTAACATGTAGGCCAAATGTCTGCATCATAGTGATGATGAGGAATAAAGATTATATCAAAAGATTGTACCTGGCTTTCTGTTAGACATATCACGTTAAACAGACAGCTTTGAAAACAAATGGTGGAGTGTATTTGCTTTCTTCCTCAGTTATTAAAAAAGATGGATCACAGAAAAGATGATCTAACAAGCAAACTACAACAGGCTTGAGGGAATTGTTAGAGGAGTTCCTGTCACTATAAAGTATGTTTTTGTTCAGTTATTTGTAATTTTTAGCGATTCTTTTTTTTAATTGACCGCTTAGCGCTGTTTGACAGTAGGTGCTTAATTTAGAATCCCAGTGGCAGTTGTAACGTGAGAGGCTGCAGGGCTCTCCTCTGTTACATTTGGTTCCCAGGAACGAACCCTCCAGTTACCCTCTGTCTGCTTGTACCCTTATGCCACAGACTGTAGAGGACTAAAAGTGTGTCTATTGGCATCTCAGCTTGAGACGTAATTCTTCAAGAGACATTTTACCCATGGGACACCATTGGTTCTAATGATGAGCAAATTGATGTTTGAACCAGTGCTTCTTTGCGGAAGCCAATGAGATGGAGGATATTAGCAGTGGTAAAAGGAGGGCTAAGGAATTTGCAAAGGTTACTTCTATTTTTTAAGGTTTGGCAGTACAATTGTCCCTAATTTGTAGTCAAAAGACCACAAGCCTGAATTGAGTCTCTCTGCAGCCTAGTTGCTGTTCTTTTTATGACCAGCAGGGGGAGACTGTGCCCTTGCTTTGTATGCTTGGGTACATGGTGCCTTTGTGATTTTAATATACTAGAGGTAAAGCTTTTTGTCTCCATTTATTTCTATTTTTTTCTAACACAGCAACAAAGGATTTCTGCCTCATTCACAGTAATTTCTTAGAACTCCTTTTGCCAAATAGTCTGAAAATCCAGACTACTTTTTTTTTAATTACCGGAGAGCTAAGAGGTCATTCAGTCAGATCCTCAGAACTAAGGATTATGAAGAATCAAAATTGCTTGGTTTCAGTATTTGTAATGTGCTTTTTAGTGTTGGGATTTGCCACTCTTTTTAGTTTTTTATTAAAGTAGTGCAGTTATTTTGAATGAGAACTGCTGCATTGGCAAGAGGTAAAAACTCCAGCCACCTGAATCTTAACCAATTTCTGCTTGATGTATGCATCGTGTTTTTGTTTTGAGTGTCAGATTTTGAACGGGTGTCTCATTTCTTCCCCGTTGATACGCACCCCCTCTCTGAAGGTTGCCCACCCTCCTTTCACACTGGTGTTCAGTTGCCTAGCAACCAGGAGCAAGCGGTTTGCCTCCATGCCGCCGGTGCTCATCAGTGCTGCATTGTTCCTGAATAAGAACTCTGGAAGGGCTTTTTTGGGGGTGGGGGTGGCAGCCATGTCATAACAAGTGTAGATTTGATCTTTGCCCAATCTCAATTTATTGTGCTGAAGGTCCCCTTTTCCCCTTCTCTGACATGAGTCCAATAATAGTAAGGGCCTTGGTTTGCATTCGCCCCAGTTAACCAAATTTAACCAGCAGTGTATGGCATCCATGGATTTCAGGTGGATAATGTCATGGAAGTAGACTCGCTTGCAGTCTGCCTTTGTCATTGACAGAGACTGAACAGCAGTATGTTAGTCAGGGGTGTCCTTGCTTCAGTCTCCCCATCAGTGATGAAGCTGTCCAATTGAAGATGGTGGACATGATCCTGGGTTGGAAGTCTGTGTGGGCTTTTGGGTATGGGAGTTGTACTCTGTGACCCACAACATGGGCTGTAGACAGTTTCTTGGAGAGATCTGGCTGACTGAGAAGACAGAGGAATCATGGCTGCAGATGCATGCCCCCCACCCCCCAATCTGTCATCCTGCTTTCTCTTTTCCCTGTGGTTTCAGAAAGCCCCTGTCTAATTAACGTGCCTCCGACGTGACCTTAGGAGATGTCTTCTGCAGCGGAGGGGGAAGGGGGGGTGCACTGAAGGACAAAGGGAACAAGGAGGAGCGAGAGAACGAGGGAAAGAGTCCATACATGCGTGTGTGTGCGTGCGTGCGTGTGTGTGTCTGTGTGTTTGTGAGAGACAAACAGGAGAAGTACACAGCTGGAAAGACTCAAGCACCTCCTCTCACACTGCCTTGAGAGGATGAATTCTTTGAAAGAATACAATATAAGCTAGCCTACATCGAGCCTATATGACCAGGCCCGGGAGGCATCCTAATCCTAACCGGCCTCTGCTCAGTAGTGCACTCCTCATCTTGGTTCATATCCACAGTGAGTTGGATGAGACCAGTTTTGACCAGCTGACCTTAGGGAACAAGGCCCAGTATTTCACTTCATCCCTGCTGGTCCGTCTCTCTGTCTTAGGGATCCTTGTCAGATCAGTTGGATTGTCACATTTGGCTTAGTCTAACCCAGGCACAGATCAGTGTATTATTGTGTATGAAGTAGATCATTTTTTAAATATTAACTGAAAAGGTTTGTTGAAAGAGAGTTAATGAAGTGTTCACAGTCTTTTTGATGATTATGCTTTTGTCTAAGGGTAGTATTTTACTTTTCAGGATTTCCACCATTGCATCTCTTGTGCAATTAATGCATGTAGATTTGTGTTTATTTCTAAGAGTGTTTTTGTGGTTACAATCTGTTCATCGGGTAAAAATGTGTTCATCACAATTCTTTTTATTTCAATTCTCTTATCTGCCACATGAAAAGCCATATCCCCTCCTTTTCTTTCTCCTGTGGGGGATGTATTTTTCTGTGTGTGTGTGTGTGTGTATGTACATGTAGTGCTTTTTGTGTGAGTGTGTGTGTGTGTGTGTGTGTGTGTGTGTGCTTGTGCACGGACGAGAGAGCGCCAGCAAGTATGACTGTGTAGATGCCATAATAGAAAAGCCTTTTCGATTGGTCCTCTCCCGCTCGGGGTGGAGCCCTTCCCCTCTCCTCCCCCTCTCCCTCTCTCCCCCGCTCTCCATCTCTCCCTTCAGTGGCAGCAGCAGCAGCAGCAGCAGTAGTCAGTCTTTCGCAGGGTCCTGACGTCACCCACTGTTTGCGTAGCCATTGTCTTAGCGGACAGCTGCCTTTGCCGGAGGATTGCGCTATCCACTCTTTCCCATTTCACCCCCAGGACGGACCCTTTCCCTCCACCCCCCAAACCCCGCCTCCCCCACCCCCCGAGCCAATCCACCACTCCCCCCACTCCCCCTCCGGCTCCCCCTCCCACCTTTAGTCTCTGGCACCAGGAGAAGCGGAGTGAGCACCTCTGACAGAGAGAGGAGGGGGAAGAAACACAGAGAGAGCGGGGAGGCACAGAAGAAAGGAGAGTGGAGTAGGGGAAGACCGACCTGGAGCAGGAGTTTAATTATCCCCCCTCAGCCAGCACAAAGGCTTGGAGAAAGAGCTCTGTGGCCGTCTGGCTGGCTGGCTAGTGGGAGTAGCATCTGAAGCACACGCGTGTGGAGCCCTACTATTGTTGGTGCGTTCGGCCCCCGTTTCCTGTCAGATGCGCTTGTGGCATTGTTGGCTTTGGCGGCGCCTACTGGTGTTGAGCTGGGGCCCAGGCGGATCGGAGGCAGCCGCCGCTGCTACTGCTACTGCTACTGCTGCTAGTTGTGCACTGGTGGTGAATGAGCTGGACTAGCCTGGGCAGGTCCACCGGCTGGAGAGCAAGAAGGACTAGGACCAGGAACAAAAGCAGGACCAGGAGGCGGTGGAGCTGGAGCAGGTGGAACGGGAGAGCTGTTAACGGCTGTGGGAGTCCAGCGTCTGGGCCGCCCTCCTCCTCCCCAACCTCACCCCCCTTCCCTCTTCACAACCAGAACTGTGGCCGGTTGGTCACTCGACTGGCTGGCTGGCTGACGGGCCGCCTGCATTGTGTGCTTTGATGACCCCTGCTGTGTAGCTGTGTGCTCATCATTTCTCTCTCTCTCGCTCTCTGTCTCTCTCTCTCTCCCCCCTCCCTCCCCTTTCTTTTGCTCTCTTTCTCCATCACAGCACCCGGCCCAGCCATGTTTGGCACTGAGTCCTCCCGTAAGTACCTTGCATCACATCGTTCTCCTTGCCTGCCTGTGTTTTGTGTGTGAGTGCTTGGTTCTGTGTGTGTGTGTGTGTGTGTGTGTGTGTGTGTGTGTGTGTGTGTGTGTGTGTGCCTCCTCCTCGTCCCCTCTCTCTTTCCCCCTCCAGTAATGGTGTCTGTCATACGGCTCCATTTCCCCTCTTTCCTCTGTTTCTCTCTCTCTGTTTCTTTCTCCCTCTCTTTCTTTCTCCCTCTCTTTCTGTTGCCCGTGTTTGTTAGCTTTTTCCATGCTACTCTGTGTTCAATATTCCCTTGTAACACATTGCCTACTGTAGGCACTGGGATGTTTTGTTTTTATGTCTTTATACGAAGTCCAGGCTATCGGTGATTACTGGTCGTGATGCAGGAACCCATCGCTTTCTCTCTCTCTCTCTCTCTCTCTCTCTCTCTCTCCCTCCTCCCTCTCTTTCCCCATTGCTCTGCCCCTCTCCTCTCCTCCCCTTCATCCCTCTGTATCTCACCCTGGCACTGTCTTCGATGTGCTGTTTTGCTGTGACTCGTCCACACGGTGAATACGGCTCGACTGCAGCTGACAGCATCCCTTTGTGTGGCCGAGTCGAGTGGCGATTTATAGACACACACGCGCGCACGCACGGGGCTCGGAGCGGAGCGCTCCGCTGGCTAGGCTCAGCCACAGGCTCAGGATCAGGATCAGGCTGGTTGCCTCACTCTTCCCTCTGCTGCCATTGCTCAGCTAGGTGACATTGAGGTGCAGCCTGCCTGCCGGTGTGTCTGTCTGTCTCAAGGTGTGTGTGTGTGTGTGTGTGTGTGTGTATATGTGTGGGTTGAGGGGGGAGCCTCTTTTTGTGCTTTCTGGCTAAATTGAGCTGTGTGTTTTCCATCGGTTGACAGTCTTTGAGTCTTTGTTGATATTTTCACCCCCTTTTTTCCCCTTTTCCCTGTTTTTCTTTGTTCTGTCTGTGTGTCGTGTCTCTTATTGTGCCCAAGGGCAAGAGGTTGGGATTATTTTCAGCAGTTTGGAACTCATGGGTTTGTCCTGTTGGCTGCAGCTCTCTATGCTCTGACTAGGTGTTGACGAGGCTTTTTGTTGGAAAGAGTTTCTTTGTTGTTGAAATTGTTTTTATTTTGGTGTTTGATTCACATCTGGTTTGACTTGCACAGGAGCGAGTCAGTTGGAAATGACTTTGTTATTTGCCCATATATCTTTAGTAGTCAGTTGGAAATGACTATTTGCCCATACTTCTTTAGTTTTGCAGAGCATGAGAACACATTTACACATTTTACTTACACATTAGGAGTTGAGCACCTAGGCTAGGCTAGTTTGTAGGGATGCTAATTTCCATGCTTCAAAATACCTTTTTTATTTATCTACTTTAGGGACCATGTGCAATTTTGACCATCAATATGGCACTTGAATGCACTGTATCAGAGTTAACCTCAGGCTAATATATATCTGCCGACCCCAGTCAGGGCACTTGCACTTGTACTTGTGACTATTGTGGTTTTGCAATCAGTCTAGAAAATATATTTAGTGCCAGTTGTGATTTTTGACAGCTCCTTTGACAAATCTAATAGTCATTTCAGTACAAGGTCAACCAGTAACTTATATTCTTTTAGTTTGGATATGAATGTTTACACTGCCTGCTGGTAGGGCCTCAAGCCTTGAAAATGTTGACTTGGTCATTTTCATATTGCAGCTGGAAAGCTATGGACCATGTAATTTATTAGCAGTTGAGTTAACCTTGTATTCTGTTTTCATTTTGTTCTTGTGGAGATTTAATCCCTCTACATAAACAATAGAGCAATCTGAACAGATTAGGTACTGAATAGGTACTAAATAGGTATTGACGTGCAAAACAAAAAAGCAAAAAGTGGTTGTCTATAATGTGCAGTTCAATTACATCTTGTTACCATTTAGATGCATTAAATTGATATCTCGGTAGCAGTCTTCAATAAATATGAAGGGTTTCTACTAAATTGCACTGCACACTGCTTACCTTGCAAATGCAGGCAGCAAGATGTTCAGCTGGAGCCACTCTGTTCTACAGGGAAGGTGGAGCTGGAGAGACATGTGCCAACTATACGTGAGCCAGAGGGACACTAGAGCTCAGCTGGGAGATTAAAATACAAAGGATCATAAAGGACTTAAGTTAACATAGCCTAATCTTTGTTTTTTTATTATTCATTATTACTGAAAGATTAAATGTTTGCTTCAACAAGTAGCTTGCTATGTTTTCTCCAGTTGTATGTTATTTGAAGATTATTTGTAGGCAATCTGATCTTTAAAAACACATCCAAGCTCATGTGTAGCCGATGCTAAATGCTATCTGAACTTACTGTATGTAGCCTACAGCAGATTCATAAACATGATTTTTGTGTTAAGAAAATCCCTCTTCCTTTGCTCTCAGGGTCATCTAGATAAGTGTGCAATTAGTGGGGTTAAAGGAGAAATCCAGTGTGAATGAATCCATAGACTAGTCTTTGAGGCCTCCAAGTGCTGTTTGTAAGAATAGGAACAAGAAGAATTGATGCAACATGGACTGAATAGTGAACTGGCAGTTAACACTAACTGAATAGGGCACAGAAACTCAACTTCAGTTTAATTTTCCAATGCCCCATTCAGTTAATGTTAGCTGTCTGTTTGCTATTTGGGCTATATTGTATCAAATAGTTTTGTTCTTTTTCCTACAGACTGTATTCGGTGACCTTAAACCACAGGACTGTGGGTTGATTTACACTGGATTTCTCCTTTAAGTCCCTCTGTAGTTGACTTTGAGCTAAAACCTGCTGTATATCTGAGGCAGTCACATAGACATCTCTTGGTCTGCCGCTTGCTTCTGCAGTGCACAGTTGCTTTGTTTTTGTACATAGAGAAACTGTGATTCAAAATAATGCAGTGAAGGCCTAATGATGAGAACCTGCAGAACGCTTTGTGATCATCCTGTGTAACAGGCTGTCAGGTCCTCTCTCCCACACACACATGTTATGTGGGCAACGCAGGATGAATACCTTTGACAGGTGTGTGAATGCTCATGAATCCTCTCCTATGCAAGGGAAAGGGATCTTTCAGTCTCCCAAAGAGCCTGATATTTCCAAATGACTGAGCCTGAATGGCACTTCTGTTTGTTTTTCAAGTACGGTGTGGATGAAAGAGGTGTTTACTGAAAATGGCAGCCTGGTGAAGGTAAGCTTTGCTCTGACAGTGGCCAGCTGTCCCCTGTTACTGTGGTTACACACAGCTTGGTGGTGGCAGAATGGCATTAAATAAGGTTCATCAACAGGCATCGCTGACTAACTGTTTTAGTTTCGCTGAGGGGTAGAAATTGTGCTGATTTTGTGTTTGGTTCACAAAAATGGCTGAAAAGAGGAGGTCAGTTGACTGTAATTGACCATTTAGCCTAATTATATTGTAACTGACAGCGCCGAGGGTTGGCTGTGCAATCCGAATTCATACTGAACAGAAAATAACTCTTTATGTCCTTTGAACAGCTGCCATTATTACTGCCTGTATTGTTGTGTCTTGCTTGTCCTTCTTAGTAGGAGGAAGGGGCCAAATAGGCCTATCTATTTCGGATTTATTTACCACATAAGGGTGGGAGTGTAATGATTGCAGTGTGCAGGAGTCAGGCCGCAGGCTGCCTTACTACATGCCTAAGATGAGGTGACCATATGTTTGTTGTATTGAGCAGACCAAAGACCAAAGTGTAGAATATAACACCTAATCAGTAACTAAAAACTTGCATGTCAAGTTCCCCTAATGCAACAAGGGGGAACTTAACATGGGCCCATCATAACAGTCAGGGAATTGTGGGTTCATCAGATCATGAGCTGGGGGATTAATTGCACAGATCAGGTCTCTCTCTCTCTTTCTCCCTCTCTATCCCTCTCTCTCTCTCTCTCTCTCTCTCTCTCCCTGCCAAGGAGCAATTCAGTTTCCATCCCATGGCTTGGTCGCAGGCCAGACCTTTCTAAGTGAATCCTCTGTGCCTGAGAGCAAATGGATGCTTTGCTCCGTCTGCACTACTCGGTGGCTTTTACCCCGCTCTTTTACCCCGCTCTTTGGCCGGGTCTCTTGCCCAAGATGAAACCAACCACTTCTCTGACTGCTACCTCATATGCTGCAGGACAAAGGACGACTGATTGTGATGATGATCAGGAGTTTGTTCCCTAAAACGCTATAGTTGCTAACTGAGTTAGCAGAAGCAAGGTATAGAGCATGCTTTAGCTAAATGGAAGGACTTGACCCCACTATTTACACACTTAACCCCTCCAATTGCTCACTTAGTTGCTAAGTGCAGTTGCCTATTGTTAACCACAGAAGTTGCTAACTGATTAACTGTAGCAGTCTTCAATAACTGTTAGAAAAAAAACAGCAGGTCTACTCTCATGTGAGCAGTAGTATTTAGGCAAGTGATGGATTGGGAGATTTGTTTTGCATTAGTGTCTTTGTCATTGCAAGTGTTGAGTCTGGGTCAACTGGCATGGATATTTAAGGGCCGATGCCAATATTGCTCTAGATGGCAAATAACCAATATTAGGGCACTATTTTGGGCCGATATTCATTCATTATTTGGTTGTAACCAACTTAGGGAAGGATGTTTGCAGATACCTTCCATATGAGAAACAAGAGGCAGTAGGCTAGAGGATCATGTGGAGGTCCTGTACTGGTGACTGGTGTTGATTAGAGGATCATGTGGAGATCCTATACTGGTGACTGGTGTTGATTAGAGGATGATGTGAAGATCCTGTACTGGTGACTGGTGTTGATTAGAGGATCATGTGAAGATCCTGTACTGGTGACTGGTGTTGATTGGGAGATCATGTGGAGATCGCACTCTCATTGCTGTCAAGTTGTGAAATGCTGTCCTGCTAGGGTTGTTTTCTCCCGAACGAGGAAGTGGATTTCATGTATGCTGGGTCTGATGTCACAGTCACCCTTTGTAATGGCTTGTAATGGACCTCCCTCTCACTTTCACCTCAGTTCTTTATTTCTGTGTCTGTCAATGAGACTTTTATAGTTCTTTATTTCTGTGTCTGTCAGTGAGACTTTTATAGTTCTTTATTTCTGTGTCTGTCAGTGAGACTTTTATAGCTGTTACTGCTACTCTGAGGATACTTTGAGAGCCATTATGTGCAATAATGTAAAGATCTGAATACTAGTTCAGTAAAACTCTCTCTGACTTTCTGTCCTCTTCTCCTTCTCTATCCCAATCATAGACGTCTTTTGGAAGATTACAAAACAAGCACTGTAGCATTTCCAAGTTTGAGGATATGCTTCCTCTCATTCTTCATCTTTATCTTTCCCTCTGCTTTTGCTCTCTCTCTCTGTCCATCCTTTCATTCTGCATTGTTTTAATGCTTTGCCCTCTGGGTACCATACTGTTTCCCTAGATAAGTTGCAGTTTTTACCATATGTTGGTAGCATAGTGCTAACCTGATATGGGGCAGCCAAATCAAACATCTCCAAGGCTTACCAGGGCTTCTGATGGAATTTCACATGGAGAGTGCATTTGTGGTCGGTGATGTTGGATTGTTTTTATGTTGAATTCTGAATATATAGCAGACTATAGCAGACTGTTTATATTTTCATTCATATTTTTTCCAGATTTTCATTAATTATTAACAGTAAAGGTATGGATGTCCTTTAAATAGGCTAGATCATGATATTGGTCACAGGTGGTTCCTACTGTAGTTAGGCGAAGTGACAGTCTTGCGCATACACCACAAATCAGTGTGTAGCTTGTCTCTTATTACCAAGGTAAATCTGATAAATCGGAATATTTGTTGGGGTGTGCCTTGTTCTGTTATGTTTAGCACGTAGGCCAGGGGTCTCCAAAGATTTCTCCTCCAAGAGCTACTTTGACTAAATCAAGGTTGCAGAGAGCTGCTGATAATCTGATAATACTGATAATCAGTATTTATCAGTATTACTGATAAAAATCTAAATAGCATCCATTACTATCTTACATACTTACAGCACAGTACAAACACTGTGCCATCTAAATTTGTTGCGCCTTTATTTTCCATAGTTGTAGTCAAATCTGATGTGCATTACCAACATCAGTTCTCATCAGAGAGCAGTACAACTGGGATCATTTTGTACCACACAGGACAGGATGTTTGAATTTATTTACATTTCCTTTGACCCTTTGGAGAGCTACTATTAAGCAGGTGGCAAACTACTGGTAGCTCCCGAGGTACCTGTTGGAGACCCCTGACGTAGACTAATTGATGAATCTAGGTCTGTTCTTTGTCCCAAATGTGTAATATAGTATAGAAAAAACATATTTTGGAATTGTTCTTCAGCATGTTTGGGATTAGTAGACATTAGTAGTAGTAGACTCTCATTTTAGCCAGGAATAACAACATGGGCTACCTTGTAGACTTTATTTATTTATTATTTATTTATTTGTTTATTTATTTGTTTGTTTGGTGATATTGTTTTGTACCCTCATTTGGTTTTAGTCTTATTTTCTTTCTTTTTTTAATGATTTTCTTTTATTGTACTATTTCCCCCTGTAAAGCTGTTTTGAGACCCTATTAATGGCGAGGATATAAAGATTAATATTACATTTTTTGAAAAATGGCTGCTGTTTACTGGTGTTTTAGATGTGGAAAGGTCCAGCCTTCTCCTTTTTCCACATATTCTCAGGTTCTAGTTTTGACACATTAGGCTGCACTAAGTGTGTGTGTGTGTGTGTGTTTTAATATTATTTGCTTGATGTATTGATTTCTCCTCCACACACTGAAGCAGAAGATGCTCGAGAGCTTTGCATTTTGTGTGAGTGTGTGAGTCATCCCAGGCATCCATGTTTACCCTCGGGCTGAGACCCATAAGTGCTGAACGCTGGGAAAAGGGAAAACAAAACCACAGAGGTGGCGGCAGCTCCACTGGTGTACCTTTCAGTTGTCTGAATGAAGAGCTGCTTGCCTTCCCTATTACAGCAGATTTAGTTTTTCATCTTTCCCTGTCTCCATGGTGATGAGCATTATTCTGACTCCAAGCGCTCAATGCAGGACTTGGTGTCTTGTTGGTGTTGGAAGACAGCAGAGTCTATGCTGGAGCCGTTAAGATCACAGGAAAAGGATACCAAGTGAACTGGGTAAATTTGCTCTCCGTCATCTCTAATGCTACTCCCTTTTCACCCTCGCTCCCAGATACTCTCACCAACATAGCCAGCAGGCAGTCGCCTCATGGTAGTCATGGTAACCTTTACCTTCAGAAGCCAAAAGACGACCAACCCCCACACAATTAAAAGAATGGATTGGTGGCGCCTCGGTTTGTGTGGTGTCTCAGGATGTTGCTAGGTAGAGAGCCGCTGCTCGATGCGTTTTTAAGGCGTTCTAAAGCTCTTTGCTGATGTGGACATTGTTTTTAAATAATGTGTGTGCACACAGCATTGGAAGACTTTACCATTATGCAGATCCAGTGGAGCATCAACATATTAATTTAGTTTCCAGTATTCATACTGAGATGTTGCCTCTTTAATTTATATTTTTGTATGCTTGCATATTTTTGTATGCTTGCTTTTTACCTGCCCTCAGGCTAACTGAAATTGACACTTAGTGTACTATCCTCTTAGAATTAGAATGAACTGAAATTGACACTTAGTATACTATCCTCTTAGAATTAGAATGAACTGAAATTGACACTTGGTGTACTATCCTCTTAGAATTAGAATGAACTGAAATTGACACTTGGCGTACTATCCTCTTAGAATTAGAATGAACTGGAGTGCACCATGTTGTTTGTGGTCATGGGTAGATTCTTATGCCTTTTTTACATTGTGTGTGTGTATGTGTGTGTGTGTGGTTCTCTGTGGTTTTACATGTTTATCTGACATGAGATGTTAGCCCTAGCCAGTAGTGACCTTTAGATAAGGCTAGTGTGTGTCAGTTCCCATGGGTCATTGGCTGCCCATCGCCCAGAAACCCGTCCCTCCTGTCTCATTTCAGACCTCTCTGCCTTCTACTGACCCTCTCAGCCATCCTCATCAGGCCCACAAGCTCACTCACATGGGGGGGGGGGGGTCGTAGGGCTTTAGTTACGCACCTAATTCAAACACTCTCTGATTAGCCTTCTTGGTAGTAGGAGTGGCTGCTTGTGCGGGAGGGGCCATGTTGTATTGTTACCAATGTATATAGATGCTGTGGGTAGAAATTTGTCATACCGTGATGCATATTGTAACATTAATGATGAAACATATTTATGGCATGTTGAAGGTAAAGTTAGGCCATATTTCAAGTGCTGTCAGCAAGAAAAGGAACGAGAAAAATTGATACAACATGGATTGAATGGTTAAGTGAGACAGCAGCTACCGCTAACCAATGGAGGCAGATAAACTATTAAACTTCCAGTTGTTTCACTATTGGTTGGAGTTCTCCTTTAATATGTGTTGAAAAGCTAGCCTGGTGGAGCAGACACTTTCACTTTGCCTCATATCCTGGAAAGAGTCTGGACACTTATGATATTTTGGTATATATCAACTTTTTGGTGGGTGAGCACATGTATATTTTTTTTTTAACCTATTTGTCCTGCCTTCGATTTATTTTTGCTGGTTGGTGGCTAGCAAATCTAGTTGGGGAAACCGAAGCCTTAGGAGAGTCTGGCGTAGTACTGTAGCAAAATACAATATTGAGCGGAGGTACTATGGCAGCATAGCCTGGCCATTGAGGTGGGAAAATTGCTTGAAGAATAAGAACAAACATGGAGGTCATTCTAGAGATGGGGAAGAAGAGTTCTCACTGTGTTTAGGAGCGTGATCATGTTTATGTTTTAATGCAAGCTGATATGATGTGGCTCAGATCTGAATCTACATCTTTAGATCTAGATCTTTAGACATCTTTAGAAATACCATGAAATATGCTAAAATATTGTCCGTCTCTAGTCTTCAGTTTGTATGCTTCATGAGGAAGTGAAATGCTGATTGCTCATCACTGATTCTGAATGTGCTTTCTCTGCATCTTGCATAATGTGCTTTCTCTGGAGACGGAAGTTTCTGTCAGCTAGACTTGTGATGGGAATCAGATATGAGCAGAAATGCTCCCAAAAAAGGAACAGTCATACAGTTTCAGTTAAACTCGGATCCTAAGAGCCTCTGTCGGAAAGAGTAGATGGTGCTGGCTCTGATACTGCCCATACAAGTTGAGAGTATAGCTGTCTTAAGTATAAAATGCTTGAATTGAATTGAACTGAATGGAATTTCTTGTATTGATACATTGGTACAGTGAAGTAGTTCCACTGCAGTGGAGCCTCCATTATAAAATAGTTCTATAAAACAATCTGGCTTCATGGTCATTCTCAAACGATACGTTTGAGAGAACGTGCCAATGACACATTCCTACACCTTCATATCTTCTTGTGGTGAGCGGTTATAATGTTCTTAAAGCCCTTGAAGGAACTGACATTACAAAAGTCGGTAGTCAGGCGGTAGTCAGTGTTGAAATCATTTTGGCCTGGCTGGTACAGTAACGTGCTGTTATGTCAAGCACACTTGAATCAGTTTCACCTGCCCCACACTGTTGTTCTTGGACCCTAGCAGTCGCTCTGATTCTGGAGCAGCGCAGCTCTGAATGTTTTAAGTGTATTCTTGCATCCATAGTAGAATTTAGCTTGTCTCTAGGTGTTTTGCATGTGTGTGTTTTTGGATCCTAGCGGTCACTCTGATGCTGGAGTAGCTTGTGTCTGGATGTTTTGGGTGTTTGCCTGTGTTAGCTCAGGAACAGCGTGACTAGTGGGCTCCTTGAGCGAATCGATGGATGCTGAGTTTTCAGGCCACTCAGCTGATGTGTGGTTGTAAAAGGGCCAATATACCACAGTGACTGTGGATCCCTGGAGCTTAGCTGGAGTAGTGAATATAGCAATACCTTCACTGCAGTGCCATCAGCTCAGAGAAGACCCTGATAATGGGCATAATGGATCCATCAGAATGGTGTTGTGATGCGTGGAAGAGTAATTGCCCTCCTACAACCCTCCTCTGCCTTTCTCTTCCAGAGCTACTCAACCTGGGCTGTTTGTCTTTCATCGTCTTTCATTGCAGACAAGCCACTGTTGTTCTAAAGGGTCAGATACGCCGCCGCAGACTCAAACTCAACAGCCAACCATTCTGTTACCTCTCGTCTGCCCCGTTTGGCAAAAAAGTTGCATTGAGACACACCGTTACGAATGTTGCCAACTACACAGCCGCATGAACGTTCTGCGCTAGCGCCAGATGCATTAACTCTCCTTAGTGGTGCCACTAGTCTCATGCCAGTAAACACGAACACCGGAAGAACGTAAGCACATATACACAAAGTGCACGCATAGAGCTCATTGTTTGACTTGACAGCGGGAAAGACTGTCCTTTATCCAAACGCCAAATGAGAGCAATATAGCCTTTAATGGGAGACAAAGACACTGCAGTTCCATCGCAAAGGCAGAATGTGTAGCCAATTGTCAAAAGTAGTATACACATCATCACCTGTACAGGTAGGCTGGACTAGGATTAGAGTTATGGACCATACAGCCATTTCTAGATGGTTAAGTGTTTATCTCATAGAAATGTAAATGGAACACTTTAATTGTACTGGTATTATTTACATGCTTTGAATGTCTTGTTCAAACATCAGAGCGTCACAACTAGCACAAACCAATCACAATTTCTGATGGCTCACAACCGACATTCTCAGACTTGGCATGTTGCATCTCAGCCGACACTGTCCGCGCAGCTCTGAATGTTCCCAACTGCTTCCAACGGAGCTGAACACACCCAACAGATTTGTTCCCGAGCTTTTCCGACCCTCCCCAAATGCTTCAGACAGCAAACCGGTCTCTCTCTCTCTCTCTCTCTCTCTCTCTATATATATATATAGATAGATAAATAGATAGATATAGATATGTTCTCCCATGAAAGTAAACTGGCTGACTGATGTAAAAGTGGGCCTGTGACATGAGACCTATGCAGGTTGGGCAGCCCCCTTGATTAGGTTTTCTTTGTCTGTTTTTTTTTTTTTCTCTCAGGATGTGGAATTAACTAGTCAATGGTTTTCATTGTTAATTATCATTATAATGTTCCCTCCATTTTTCTTCTTTTTCTCTTTCTGTTTTGGGCAGTGTGCTGGTGAGGGGGAGAGGGTGTGTGTGTGTGTGTGTGTGTGTGTGTGTGTGAGTGAATGGGACTCTCAGGGTGAGAGCTCCACTCTAGCCAGGCTGAATGGGACCCAGCTGCCACTGGAGCACTGTCCGCTCTGTCTGTAGGGCCCTGTACAGCAGCCAGCCCTCTCCCCTGTCCCCTCCCCCCTCTCTCACACTGAAAGGACTGAAACAAAAACACAAAACAAAACTAGTAGCTGCCTCTCTGTGCCATTCTGTTCTGCTTGGCTTTTAGCAGTTAGGTGCTATGCATGTGTAAATTCATCTCTACATGATCATGGGTGAATTACCTTCTTTTGCTCCCACCACCACCACCGTCTTTGTGTGTGTGTGTGTGTCTGTGTGTCTGTCTGTCTGTCTGTCTGCTATTACAAGGCATAATGTATACAAACTCAAGGCTCTTGGCACTTTCTTCTCTTCTCCTTTTGTCCCCTACAGTAAGCATGTTCCTGAACACGCTGACGCCCAAGTTTTACGTCGCACTGACGGGAACATCTTCCTTGATTTCGGGCCTTATATTGGTACGTTCTCCATTTGTTTTTGAATGGTGTGTTTGAGTCATCTGTGTATTGCCTGATGCCAAATGGTAATGGCGTGTGTTGTTTGTTTGGAGAAAGAGGTCAGTTGAACATGTGACATGTGATGGCTTATGCTTCTGAGCAGATCTGCATGCAGCTCCTCTATGATTGACAAACATAAATGCTGTCTCTGCTACTGGCAGAAACTATGTAGTGAAGATATAGCAGACATGATGTTAAATAGCCTAGCATGTGTGAAGATATAGCAGACATGATGTTAAATAGCCCAGCATGTGTGAAGATATGCTATGCTCTCTGCTTTGCAGCACTTGCTGTCATTCGGGTTGCCATAGAAGGGAAAGATTTGTTACTCTTGCCAAAAATATGCTAAAAAGCTTGTGTGTTGTTGGTCCTCGAAATGTTAAACCTACCTACCCCACCCTTCAAAAAAAAAGGCTGAATTGTGTCACCTGATGTCCTCCATCTTTGGTGTGCAGATATTTGAGTGGTGGTACTTCAGGAAGTATGGCACTTCCTTCATCGAGCAGGTGTCTGTGAGCCACTTGCGCCCTCTGCTGGGCGGAGTCGACAACAGCTCCCCCAGCAACTCCAACACCAGTAACGGAGATGCTGACTCCAACCGACAGAGTGTGTCAGGTAAGAGAGAGTGAGAAAGAGAGGGTGAGTGAGTGAGCGAGAGAGAGAGAGTGAGTGTCTGTCAGTCCGTCCAGGGCCTGAGCCCACACAACACTCCCGACACAAGAATGTGAACCCATGAACCAAAGTCATATTCTATATATGTCTAAGATATGAGAGAGACTGTGTGTGTGTGTGAGTGGAATGTTATCCCTATTTAGTCTAAAATAGCCGTTTGACTTATGTGGCTTATGACATGACTGAATGTTAAGGCTTCTTCATCTGTATGTCCCCAGAATGTAAAGTATGGAGAAATCCACTTAACTTATTTAGAGGAGCAGAGTACAACAGGTGAGTGCTAATCATTGCTATTTTGTACACTTTAAATGTCATTATTATTATTATTTTCATTATTATTATTGTTAACAGTGAGAAAGGATCCTAATATGAGTGTGTGTACGTGTGTGTACGTGTGTATGCGCGTGCATGCGTGCGTGTGTGTGTGCATGCCAGGTACACGTGGGTGACGGGTCGAGAGCCGCTCACATATTACGACATGAATCTTTCGGCGCAAGACCACCAGACCTTTTTCACGTGTGACTCGGATCACCTGCGGCCAGCAGATGCTAGTAAGAACCACTCCCGGGGGCCCTGCTACAGGCTATAGAGCCATTCCCGGGGTCCCTGCCATGGGCCAAAGAGCTGCTACCTGCAGCTTCAACACATGCTAATGAAAAATGAACCAAATCACTCATTTTATTTGGGAGGATCTGAAACCTTCATGTTACAGAATCTCTTGAGATAAATTAAGGCCCACAGCATGAAGTCATTGTGTATCTTGGAGATGCCTACAGCAAAGGACCAATGCTAATGCTAATACCAGCGTTTTCTTTTTCTTTCTTTCTTTCTTTTACTTTTTTATTCTTTCTTCCTTTTTTTCTCGTTCTAGTAATGCAGAAGGCTTGGCGAGAAAGGAATCCACAGGCACGGATCTCTGCTGCCCATGAAGCGCTCGAGCTGGAAGAGTAAATACACACACACATATGCGCACACACACACACACACATACACACACACATACACCACACTACTTGGGAACATCAGATTGCTAAATTTCTTCCACCACACTGCCACTGTCCAAGTCAGGTTATTGTTGGTTGGTTGCTGGCTTGAGTTTGCTGCCAGTTGCTGTGGAAACGTAAGTAAACTTGTCAACAGGATTGCAGTGGAAAACATGCTGCTCACTCTGTCTGCCCAGTCAATACAGACAACTAAAATGAAGGTATATTTTATATTAAATACTAATTTCACATTCTCATCTCAGTCACGGTTCCTCTGTGCCAGTGGTTGTCTGCCTAGAAACTGATTCCTGGTCCAGTTTGCAAATGTTTCATGAGTGTGTGCGTGTGTGTGTGTGTGTGTGTGTGGTGTGGTTGTCTGCCTAGAAACTGATTCCTGATCCAGTTTGCAAATGTTTCATAAGGGGGTGTGTGTGTGTGTGTGTGTGTGTGTGTGTGTGTGTGTGTGTGTGTGTGTGTGTGTGTGTGTGTGTGTGTGTGTGTGTGTGTGTGTGTGTGTGTGTGTGTGTTGTACACAGCTGCGCCACTGCATATATCCTGTTAGCTGAGGAGGAGGCCACTACCATAGTGGAGGCAGAGAAGCTCTTCAAACAGGCGCTGAAGGCAGGAGAGGGGTGCTACCGAAGGAGTCAGCAACTCCAGCATCACGGATCACAGTATGAAGCACAACACAGTGAGTGGAGTGTGTGTACACACACACACACACACACACAGAGTAGCTGGTCCAACATCATGGATCACAGTATAAAGCGCAACACAGTGAGTGGAGTGTGTGTACACACACACACACTCACAAACACAGAGTAGCTGGTCCAACATCACAGATCACAGTATGAAGCGCAACACAGTGAGTAGAGTGTACGCACACACACACACACACACACACACACACACACACACAGAGGGAGAGTAGTAGGTCCAGCATCAGGTATCACAGTATGAAACGCAACACAGTGAGTGGAGTGTACACACACACACACACACACACACACACACACACACACACACACACACACACTGACACACTAAAGCCTCATAAGTGCAGCTTTGGAAAACCTAGCGTTTACAGTCATTCCATTATCACAGCAGTACACCTCCACCCTCTCCCACACACACACATTTGCATGTGTGCGTCCTCTGTCTCACACACTCTCCTACTGGGCCACATCCAGGCCCCGCTGAGCGTTGTGCACCACTGAAACATTCAAACCGCAGGGAGACTAGTTGTCTGCCATTGTAGTCTTACAGCTGTTCTCAAACAGACAGACGGCATTGGCCACAAGTGCTGGGAATCCAAAGAATCAGTGCGCCATTGTTCCTGAAATGAATTAGTGTTCAAAGTTGAGAAATTGTCTGTCTTTTAAGTGATCGTTAATAGTGTGATATTTTAGAATGAACATAAAAGGGAAATAAAATTTGTAGTGTATTTCAGCCAGCTGCTGACCCTGACCATTGAAAAACCCCTCTCAGTCGACCTCTGCTGTTTAGCTTTCTGCTTTGGGTCTCTAATCCAGCTGGCCATTGGAGAGAGTCACAGCTGTTCCTAAATAGACAGACCCTATCTTCCCGAGTGCTGGATTCCAAAGAATGAGTGTGCTATTGTTCCTGTATATGTACACGTCTAATTGTAGCCATGGCCACATACTTTGAGCAGATATATTTAACTCTTAGTAGATTCTTCATTCTTCACTGATGCTCTTACTGAGAGTGATCATGTGAAAAAATGTATTTCTATATGCTTAAGGTCCTATTAATCTCATAGGTCTCCACCAACAGAGGTGGTGTCTGTTTGTGGTTTGCACAATGGATGTTGAACCTTTAATATTTCAATCAGCCTGAAAAGTTTATTTGGTTTGGTGCTGGCCCCCAAAATAGATGTTTTTATTTCCTCGGCAACCGTCGCTACAAGTAAACAACACTGACATTCCATTCACTGGCATTACACAGCTTGGCTCATGTCAGTTGTTGTCCAGTGAAATCTTCTCTGGTGTCTGCTGTCCTTGTCTGACAGGATCACTGTCATTGTTACCATCATCATCCCATATTGTGTCACTTGTGTGCATTTAACACACTCTGCTGTTGTACCTTGTGTGCATTTAACACCCTGTGCTGATGCGCCTTGTAGAACTGGTGGAACTGCAGGCTACCTGACTAGAATGCACCAAAGAGTTTAAAAAAATTTGGAATAGAACCCAACAACCCATCTGTGTTGCTAGAGCACCCACATTTTTCAGAGCCGACGAATGGAATGATTTTACATATTTGTCTTTGTAAGAATGAGTAAATGAAATGAGTGGAATGAATGATTGAAAACCAGTGTATTAGAAAATTAGAATATAGTGTGGAGTGACTGTTATTTCTTCCCTTTTTATTGCTTGTTGTTTGCCAAGAACAACAGAGTTGCATACTTAGGTGAAATACTTTTGTTTTTCTTGTTCAGTTCAGCTCCGAATCCAGGCGGTATATTGTGCAATTATTTATAGAGGTCATGGAAATTCTCTTTTTTGGTCAGGAAAAGTCAAGGAATTTAAAGTTGGCATATTTAAAGGTTGTATGTGCCTATTTCACCTCCTCCTGTGTCTCTCCCCACCTCTAGGAAGGGACACTAATGTATTGGTTTACATTAAGAGGAGGCTTGCCATGTGCTCCCGAAAGCTTGGGAGGACGAGGGAGGCAGTCAAGATGATGAGAGATGTAAGTATACATCAGTTTGGAAGGCAGCAGGAACACACACACACACACACACACACACACACACACACACACACACACACACACACACCCCTCTAGCTTGCCCCAACTGTCTGTTTTTATGATGGTGTGAAAAGACCTTGATATGTGCTAACTTGTTATTCAGTCTGATTGGGAGTGAAAATGAGAGTGGTGTGGGTGGGAATGTCTGGGCAGTCAGGGTACGCCGTTAGCCTTCAGCCAGGATGACAGCTGGAGAAAAGCAAGGTGAAGAATCAATCCATTTCAGCTGCATTAAAAGCCAGCAGCAGGCCTCTCAGCATCTACAGCCACTGACATATTCTAGTGGTGAAGAAACCCTGAAATGAATAACTATGAATAACTATGACCCATGGTCTTAGACGGGGTGGAAATGGTAGAGGGTGGGGGAGCAGTCAGAACAGCAATGGGGGAGCGGGGGTGCATGCTCCCTGGCCATTTGTGCTGGTTGCCAAGGTTTTTTGCAACAGTTGTTGACTCGTCTCCTGACTCCAGATGCATCAAGCGCAGTGCTGGTGTTATTGACCAGTCTGTCATGTGCTTACCTCTATGTGTACCTCCAAACCTACCAAACGCAGTGCTGGTGTTATTGACCAGTCTGTCATGTGCTTACCTCTATGTGTACCTCCAAACCTACCAAACGCAGTGCTGGTGTTATTGACCAGTCTGTCATGTGCTTACCTCTATGTGTACCTCCAAACCTACCAAACGCAGTGCTGGTGTTATTGACCAGTCTGTCATGTGCTTACCTCTATGTGTACCTCCAAACCTACCAAACGCAGTGCTGGTGTTATTGACCAGTCTGTCATGTGCTTACCTCTATGTGTACCTCTGTGCTAATATTGTTGCCAGTCTGTGATACACCAAACGCAGTGCAGGTGTTATTAACTAGTCTCCTGATGTAAACATAGTGTTGACTATGTTGATTACTGACTAGTCTCCTGATGTAAACATAGTGTTGACTATGTTGATTACTGACTAGTCTCCTGATGTAAACATAGTGTTGACTATGTTGATTACTGACTAGTCTCCTGATGTAAACATAGTGTTGACTATGTTGATTACTGACTAGTCTCCTGATGTAAACATAGTGTTGACTATGTTGATTACTGACTAGTCTCCTGATGTAAACATAGTGTTGACTATGTTGATTACTGACTAGTCTCCTGATGTAAACATAGTGTTGACTATGTTGATTACTGACTAGTCTCCTGATGTAAGACTAGTATATGTATATGTATATATGATGTAAGCATAGTGCTGGTGCTAGCATTACTGGTAATGGTAGCTGATGGTTGTGGTTGCTTCATGACTATCCTTAACAGGTATAGAGGCCTATGGAACTGGTCTAATCTCTATATATACAAATGTCTATCCTGCTGTTTAGCCTTTTTGTCTACGACTATTAACTGGTGTCTAGGGTATCCAGGTAGTAATTTTAACAGTGGACTTGTTGGAGGTTGCAACCCATTAAGCAGCATAGTGATGGGATGGAGAGGAAGGTGGATTGATTGGTGGATTGATGCAGAAAATGTTGACTGAAGTCATGGATGTTTTTCTTACTTGTTTTGTTGTTGATGCTGATGTTGTTATTGTTATTGTTGTTGTTTATCCTTCTGTTTTCTCTAAGGCATTTCCCTTCTCTCTGGTGTGCTCTTTGTTGTCTTGTGTTTTGGAGTGTATCCGCAGTATTACATGTAACAGCAGTTGTGTGTTTTCCAGTTAATGAAGGAGTTCCCTCTCCTCAGTATGTTTAATATCCATGAGAACCTACTGGAGTCGCTCCTCGAGCTGCAGAACTACGCAGACGTACAGGCTGTGCTCGCCAAGTACGACGGTAAGGGCCTCTCTCTCTCTACTCTTTGCTTACAGTGCAATGATATGCTGATCTGCTCCATCCTCCACTATTGTCCTCCTCACTCACGCCCTCTGGTGGTAGTGTTGAGCACATGCAGCTCGTCAAACTCCCCTGTAGCTAGTGTGTGTGTGTGTGTCTACACTCCAGTTTCTAGATTAGATTTCATGTGTGCCTGCAGTTGTATTTATGGTCATTTTGTTTGGACCCCATTCTGACTCCTCTAACGGTTGTGCATGTGTTTTGTTTTGTGTTCTATTCACAGATATTAGTTTACCGAAATCGGCAACAATATGCTACACAGCAGCGCTGCTCAAAGCCAGAGCTGTATCTGACAAGTGAGTGTGGCTCAGTGCCTTATTCTCTCACAATGAGACAAGTGTTTCTATAGCACAGGTGCTCACTCCATACCTGTGTGCCTGCGGCCATCGATTGCTGTTCACTTTGTGTGTGTGTGTGTTTGTGTGTGTGTGTGTGTGTGTGTGTGTTTCTGCAGTGTGAACTGTGGCTCTGAGCACCTGTGGTGGGTATTTTTTTAGGTGTCTAATTAGAATTCCCTAGAGGAATTTCATTCACACACACACACACACACACACACACACACACACACACACAGGAAGATGAGTGAGACTGTTTTCTATCTGACAGATGATTTAAATGTTTGCACTCAGCACACACACACACACTCACACTCTGACTGATGAAAGTAATGTTTAGGCGTTCAGCTTTCTAATATAGGGTTATAACTAACAATAGAAATCTCATCAACAAATGCGCACACATGCTCACACACTCTCTCTCTCTCTCTCTCACACACACACACACACACACTCATTCTTATTATTTCATCGTGGGTCTCTGTTGTACAGGTTTTCCCCAGAGGCAGCATCTCGGCGGGGTTTGAGCACAGCAGAGATGAATGCGGTAGAAGCCATACACAGGGCGGTGGAGTTCAACCCCCACGTACCCAAAGTAAGTGTGTGTGTGTGTGTGTGTGTGTGCACGTGTGTGCACGCGTGTGCTCTTGCTGTTATTGACTTCTTAACAAACAACTGCAGTTTCTGTGTGTCTGCGGGTGCTCTGTGGGTCTCTCTCTCTCTCTCTCTCTCTCTCTCTCTCTCTCTATATATATATATATATATATATATATATATATATATATATATATATATATATATATATATATATATATGTGTGTGTGTGTGTGTGTGTATATGTGTGTATGTCTATGTCTGTATGTATATATATTTCTGTTTAACTCTCTCTCTCTCTCTCTCTCTCTCTCTCTGCAGTACCTCTTAGAGATGAAAAGTCTGATCCTCCCGCCAGAGCACATCCTTAAGCGTGGGGACAGTGAAGCCATTGCTTACGCCTTCTTTCACCTGCAACACTGGAAGAGGGTAGAGGGCGCCCTCAACCTGCTGCACTGCACCTGGGAGGGCAGTAAGTAACACACACACACCTATGGGGACAGTAAGGCCATTGCTTATGCCTTCTTTCACCTGCAACACTGGAAGAGGGTGGAAGGCAGTAAATCACACACACACACACTGATTCACACACACTCATACATATAATGTGGTGACAGTGAGGCTGTTGCCTCCATACACACACACACACACACAGGGTATACTCAAAGCCTGTTGGACTGTGTTTTTTACCACTGATGAATTGTGTGTACAATTTATATTCAGACATTTTGTGTATCAAATGTAAAATCCATTATGCTGGAGCTACCTGAAGCCTTCATGCTTCACTGTTCATGTATTTCCCCCTTCTCTTAATTAGCTGCTGTGGTTTGTTAGCATCCACATTTACAAGTTGTTGAAAGTATCCTTGTCTCTCTGTGGAGCTTCTGACCTTTGGCCCCTCCTGATGAATCTGGGCCAAAGACACGGAACAGAAAGTGTTTGTGTGTGAATGCGTGTGCATCACTCAAATGGACCCTGTTTTTTTGAGGGGGGGTGGTGATGGGGGTGGTGGTGGTGGTGGGGTCAGGTCAGATGAATCTTCCTCACAGCTGGCCTGAACCCTCTTGTTCCACTGAAGCACTGGGTTTGGTGCGGTGCAGTGCTGAATGAGTTTAGCAGATGGCTTCAGCTCCCGCTGGACTTAGAGCAGACTGTCACCAACCTGCCCTCCGCCCCTGACAGCAGTGTGCCACACCCATAGGAACCCAAGACCTAAACCGACCTGCAGAAACTAGTGGGCGTGGTGGAGCAGTGGTTATGTAGCTCGACTGATAATCGGGCGACCCGGGTTCCCCAACCCCACACTGCGAGTCTGTGTCACCTTGGGTAAAAGAGCCTTCTAAATACCAGTCAGCTTTAACTTTAACTTTAAACCCAACAATAGAGTTGATGAAATGTAACCTAGATGTATAGCTGCAGAATTCACTGAGCTTCCTTATCGTGTGAAGATGCAGTACTAGAAACTCCCTAGTAATGGGACACTTGGTGCAGAGCAGGAAGACATTAGCCATGTTCTAAACCCCTGAGAGGCTAGTGTATGGTTTCAGCAGGCCCTTGTACACATAGCCCTGATCAGCATTGAGTATCACGCCACACGCGACACACACAAAGCCCATGTGCAGTGTGTGCAGGCTGGGGCATGTGGCTGAGTGCACTGCTTGGCCAGAGGTTATGCTGTTGGAGGAGGCTGCCACTGCACTTGTTTACTGTTTATTGTTTATTGTTGTGTGTTATTGTTTGGGCTCAACTGCCATTGTTTTCCCTTCTAGCCTTCAGAATGATCCCCTACCCTTTGGAGAAAGGTCACCTCTTCTACCCTTACCCCATGTGCACAGAGACGGCCGACAGAGAGCTCCTACCAAGTAAGAGATTGTCCTCACTGTGTCTCCCCATGTGTGTCCTTTATATGCCAGCGTGTTTGAGATCAGGACAACATACACAGTGCCAGCCAGCCAGCCCAAGGTGCAGCTGAAATCCAAAAGACACGTACAACATGTTTCTCAAGCTGCTGGTGTCTAAATGGATACCAAACCGGTGGTTATCAGTCCAAAAGGTTGCCTTTCTGAACCCAAGGGCTTTCCAATATGATGCTATATGCAATAGGATATTTTATATCACAATTCAGTTCATTTCATCCTGATAACTATTTCTCAGTGTGGCACGTTTTCTGCAAATTCAATGAAGAAAGTCAATATACAATCACAAAGATTTTCTTGAAATTTTTGATTTTTTTTATTTATATTTGACTAAAAATCTGTAAGTCTAAAAAGGCTGTATATGTTACATTTCAGTCTATTTTAGGATAAATATGGCACAGCCTAAACTGAACCTGGACCTGTATTAATCGGTCTGGTTATTAGTCAGGTTTCATGTAGTGGCAGCTTTGTGTGTGTGTGTGTGTGTCGATCCGTGTTCTAGGATCAGTTTCCCTGTCTGTGTGAGCTGCTGCTGGTTGGACTGTGCGGTTAACCACGGTGTGCGGTGTGTGTTTGTGTGTGTAAGCAGTGTTCCACGAGGTGTCTGTGTACCCCAAGAAAGAGCTGCCCTTCTTCATCCTCTTCACAGCCGGCCTCTGCTCCTTCACAGCCATGCTCGCTCTGCTCACACACCAGTTCCCTGAGCTCATGGGAGTCTTCGCTAAAGCTGTGAGTAACTCACATCTCACTTCACAGGAGTTAAATACAGTTGTGTCACTCACATCTCACACCTTATAGGGCCTCAATACAGCTGTGACTCACCTCACACTCATAGGGCCTCAATACAGCTGTGACTCACCTCACACTCATAGGGCCTCAATACAGCTGTGACTCACCTCACACTCATAGGGCCTCAATACAGCTGTGACTCACCTCACACTCATAGGGCCTCAATACAGCTGTGACTGACTAACTCACATCTCACCGGGTGGGGGGGGGGTAATTAGGGATGCAATGATCTTATTTTTGCATTGGATGACAGTCCCGATATGGAAAAAAAAGGCTTGGAATGGATATCGGAAAAATACCCAATCTGTTTCGTAGACTTATTATTGACTGCAACAACCTCACTTTTGTGCACTCAGCTAGTTTGCAAAGATGCGGTATAGCATGTCAGCTTGGTGCTGCTGTAAGATATGAACACACTGATTTTTCTACAGGTATTGTAAATACTATTAATAGAATGATCATAAAGTTAAGGTCATTTACTGTAAGTTTTAATTAACAACCTGCAAATATCTAACCTGAATGGTTCCTGTTGGAGAACTCAGCTCATGTTGAGTCTGCTTGTCAGTAGAACCCAGTTCATCCCGCTTAGAACCCAGTTCATTAGCCATCTGATTTGACTTGTACGTTAACTTTTCTATGTCACACATGTTCACACACACCCTCTGGGACAACCCCTTTTCGCCTCTTGACAATGTTCGTTACGTTTTGCATAGATATTCATTTTTCCATCTCGTATTAAATGCAGTTAATTTACCATAAAAACTCAGCTTCAAAGTCACTGGGATTCTACACCCATCTTTAATAGAAAAAATAAACTCTCATTCTGTTAATGCACCCCTGGAATGCCCGATGTACTTTTTTAGCGCTCATTGGCTAGTTCGTTTTTGACTAAATTCAAGACGTTTTTAATGTCATACACACATAGAAAGACTAAGTGTAATACATGTAGTGAAACTGCATTCTGTCAGTCAGCCTATCCTGTGCATTGTGTGTTTTGAAGTTGGGGGTGGTGTTAAAGTCAAAGTGGAGAGTGTTGAAGTGGGTACAATCTGAGCACGGACTAAGTGTTAATGAATATTGACTCTAAGGGGCGTCAAATATCTATTCTTCAGTCTTGTTGCTTTAAACTCACAGGTACACCAATGCCACAAGACCAGCAGTAGCTTCTGCATGTTACCCGATTTCACCAAATGTTCTGTTTACATTCTTCTCTGACCTTGATCATCCATCATAATAAATATTGAGTTACATTCGCCCTTGCGGCCCTTTGCGTTCTGCTGTAACTCGCTCTGCGACGCTTCAGTGCAGAAGTTTAGTTGCACTTTTGGAGGATTGTGCAGCAGCGTGGAGCAAGGTGTTGGGGTAGAGTTGGGATATTTGTGGATTGAAATATAACTGTGGTATGTGAGCCTGGAACACTGAGGCCAGATTCTGCAGATTCCTTCACAACAGTAACCAAGGAGAGTCAGATGTGGAAACAGATGATAGCAATCGTGGGTTATGGATGGTTGGCGTTGTCACAAATGACAGAAGGTGCAAGTCGAACCCAGCCGTGTCTTTGCTTGCAGGGTGGTAGGGAGAGGAAGATGTGAAACATTTATGAAGAGTCATTAATGACTAAAGAGATTTTCAGAGGCCATAAATAATTGAACGGAATGTAGAAATGAAACCGGTAATGACAAGAACAAAGGGGAGAGGAAACTAAGCCATTGCAACATCCAGCATCACACAGCGACTCTTAATACACCTGAACTGATGTGATGCATTTGGTAATGGTGTGCATTTGGTGTGAAGCTCTGCACCTTCCGCTGGGTGTCCATGATGTCTGGTTTGTCTCGGAGGATGCTTCTGAGGGTATACTTTTATAATCCTCATTTCCATTGTTTCCTACCTGTGAAGGATTATTGCATGATACCACTTCCCTGCTATTCAGCTGAGCTCATCCACTCACTCAACAGAGGATGACACTATCTGGCGAGACATCTCCCAAAGCCAACCTGACTCTGTGTGTGTGTGTGTGTGTGTGTGTGAGAGAGAGAGAGAGAGAGAGAGCTAAATGCTGTGTGCGTGTATACACTGGCTAGCTGAGACACGGTTTGGGCATGGGCTCAGTTTCTTAAACCCAGTGTGTTTCCTGCAGACTGTGAATGAGTGGTGTGAGTGTAAGTGTGGGTGTGAGCGTGCCGTAGCGAGAGCTGAGAGCTGGGATCCAGTAATCGTCCGTGTCTCCTGCATGGCACGCCGATGCACCGCTGCGACCCTCCCAGACAGAGACACAGACCCAGCAGACACGACCCTCCCCAGACGGTGCCTTTTATCTCCCATCTGACAAAGCCAAGCCTCCATGACCTGCAAACCGGTGTCCCGCTTCAGCTCCTGCCCCTATTCCACACACAGCCTGCTTCCAAAACAACCAAAACCGCCGCCGTTGCCGCCGTCAACACACACGCACAGAGATACACACACACACACACACACAGTCAGTCACACACACTGAGTGGCCGAGAGGTGAGCTGTGAGAAAATTATCAGAGAAATTATATAAGAATTGAGATGCCAAACCATTGAATTCATTGTAAATGAGATATGGCCACATCTAAGCTTTTGTGTATTTATATAACCCTGGATGTATTGTAGATGCACACACTGGATCTCTCTGCCTCTCTGGGTCAAAGCCAGAACCCCCAGCATCAGCCACAAATTTGAGCTGTAAATGGCTTTTTTTCAGCGCACAAACGCACAGTGAGTAGATTATGCTGAGATGCGTCTGCAGATGAACTGAGCTTTGGTCAGAGAGGAAAAAGCTATATTTCTGATGCCTGTGCGATGGTCCTAATCCGCTGCTCTCCTATCTGGAAGTGATGTTTCCATTCTCCACATCAAAAGACCCATAATCGCTCTGTGGGCAAGTTGGGGCTACAGCCAACAGCCTTTGAATCTTTGTTCAAAAGAGAGAGATTTAGAGGTAACAGGTGTGTGAGAGCATTTCTTTTTTTTTTTTTTTTTTTTTTGAAGGGTGGGGGTGAGGGGGGCAGTATGTTGCCATGTATGTGGTCTGACATCTTACCACTCTCTCTCTCTTTCCCACTTCTTTTTCTTCTGCCCTCCCTTCCCCTCTGTCGTTGTGGGAGCAGTTTCTCAGCACGCTTTTCGCGCCTCTCAACTTCATCATGGAGAAAGTGGAGAGTATCCTACCATCCAGTCTTTGGCACCAGCTCACACGGATCTAACCCCCCCTTCCCCCCCGATCATCTTCACTCCCGGCTCGGCCCTCCACCGGCCTGGCGTCGCCTTCGACCGATGCCCCTCACCCTCGTGCCAGGCCCAGTGCCCAGGTGTCCCTGGGCAGAGCAGGATTAAGGTCAAGGGGAAAAAACATTCAAAAGAAAGGTCAATTATGGTTTTGACTTATTTTTTAAAAAAAGGTTCTGTTCCCAACTTTTTTTGTTTGTTTTGTTTTATGATTTTTTTTCCAAACTCATGTTGGAACCTGTTTTTTGTTGTACAAAAAAGAGGTGATTAAAATGCCATAAAAAAAAGACAAGGAAAAAAAGGACAAAAAAAAAATAAAGACTTTTGTGTATTGCTGCAAAATGAAAACCGTCTGTTTGGTTTTGGACCTGAAGAAAGGATCCCCTTTAAGGTCATACAGACAGGGTCTGACCATTCCAAATCACCTCATGAATTTGACAAGAGCTGGAGAACCTAAAACCAAAAGCAGTACTCCCACCAGATAGAGGTGCAAAGGAATTACTCCCTCTAAAAACACTTCCTGTGGCATTCAACTCCACTTGGTTGCATCAGTTCATTTGAGGTACATCTAGATGTAGTGAAATTACAATTCTGCTCCCAACTATCACCCAGTTAGTGAGAAGTTATGGAGTCTAAAACCTGGACCATATCAAATTATTCAACACATGATCATAATACAAGTAAACTTTATTTTTAAATTACATATAGAATCTATTTACATGTAACAATATGTTTAAGATTTAAGAGAGATTTTCATACTTGAGAATTTAATAAATATGTTCAACTTGATGGAAAAAAAACAGTTAAGAGACAGGTATACTTATGCACAGAGACTGATACATTTTTATGCAAAGCGTAAGAAACCCAATTTGTCTGCTTAGAGCTACAGCAATCCATCTCTTGTCTGAATCTCAGTGCCCTTTCCTAAACCATGCAGCCTCAAAGATAACTGATATGAATTGATCTCATGATTGGTTGATTCATGCCGGTCAAGTCTTTGAGAGTTTGGAAGTGTGTGCGTGTGTGGGGGGGTTCTGCCATTGTGATGCTCAGTTGGTTTGCATGAGTAGAAAAATATGTAGGAATGGTCTGTGTGACTCCTTCCACAGACTGACTGAAGGACAGCAGGGATCACATCTTTTGGTTAGGGGGTGTTACTGGATCCCAACGTCCCTTGCCCTATGCCCTGGACCCTAAAAGACTTAACCAGCATGAATTAACTTCATGATTGGCTGATTCATGCCAGTTTAATCCTTGAGGGATTAGGGGGGACACTGGGATTCAGCTCATATAAACACACTAACCCTGATCAGTGGGGGGAGGGGGGTGTAGGTCGGTTGAAGGTTTGATTTGGTTTGTGAAGTCATGATGGGCCTTTACAAGTGTGAACGTCCACCTCCTCGTGACAGTCGCGGCAGTGCACGGCACAGCACCAGTGGAACTTGCACTCGCACTTGGTGGTGCGGCTGACGCGTGACGTATCGTAACCACGACCGCAGCACATGACCTCACAGCTGTCCGTGCCCCGAGACGTCCGGTTGCAGACGCGTCCACCTGTGCCTGCAGAGCCTGCACAGAAGGAGAAAGAGAGGATGGTCATCGAACATGAAGGTATGTGTGTGAAAATCTCACCGGTTAACACTAAATGGAATACGGCTAAGGCCAAGTCTCGCAAAATCTTTCCGCTACAGTTATATTACATAATGAATATTTTTTTTAAAAAAAATATATATATATAGTATAGATATATCTTAGTCATCGTTTGGCCTTGTGCCGGTGGTGGCGTAGTGGTTAGCGAACATGCTTGTAGCCTGGAAATTGTGGGTTCGCAACCCGGCTACCACCTAAGCAAGGCACCAAGTTGCAGCTACGTGCTTGTGTCACCTTGTGGTGGTGGCGTAATGGTTAAGGAAGGCTGAAGTAGCCTGAAATGTGGGTTCGAAACCACCCCTTGCAACTTGCCGTGCTAACTTTGCGTGTGTGTGTCCCGTCTGTCCCGTCCCGTCCTGTCAGTTATCTAGCTTAGATGTGTCTGTCCTGTCCTGTCCCGTCCTGTCAGTTAGATAGTGTGTGTCTGTCTGTCCCTGTCCCTGTATACTCGTATACAGTTGCCAATTTCTGGGGAATTGCCTATAAGCACCTATTCCCATGAGGCTTTGTGTCTGTGCGTGATCGCTGCTTCCTTGTAAGCACCGTCCCTGCACCGTCACCTGGTTTTTCAATAATTTAATGGTTGGTTGGCTGCCTGCCTGCCTCCCGTTGCTGGGGGTGTCTGGGCGAGAAGCTACGGCCGCCTGTCTGATTCCCAGCATAAGTGAGATGAGAGACTGCTGACAGCACCTCTCAGCCACTGGGCAGACCTCATCACATGTTCATTTTAAAGAGACCATAATCCCACCCCCCACCCCACAGCTTTAGCTCAACGCCAATATGGCAACTTGCCGATATGCATCCCTATGCACACACACACACACACTCAGTAACTTAACTAGAGTTAAACAATATAGTGCAGTACCAAAAACCCCTAAATAAGCTCCAAACTACGTAGTCACTTTTATGTTCCAATCCCAACAGCAGCATCAGAATCCCAAGGAGGGGAGCCTCTGGAGCAGGAGCAGTGAGGTCCTGTTGGCTAGCCTGTGTGTGTTTGTGTGTGTGTTTGGGAGAAGCCAGGTATGTGTCTGGGCATGACGTGGCCACTCCCCACACCTTGTCTCCCCGCTCCGGCTCGGCAGCCTGGTATGCCTCTCTGCTCTGCTGCTATCGCTTACATCACATCTCATGGCGGGCAGGGCAGGGCAGCGGCAGCAGGCTCTACCTGAAGCACGTCTGTTTATTGAATTAAGATGAGGGGGTGCCAAGAGATGAGTTTACCATGTGGAGCTGCGCTAGGAACCCAGAATTGATTTCACACTTGTGGTAAGGAGGAGGAGGCCTGTCTGTCTGTGTGCGCCTGCCTGCCCACATCCCCCTCCAGCCGTGACTAGGACCAAACAGACCAGAGCCGGGCCCCCTCACTTTCTCACGCGTTGCTGTCGGGGCCCTTGCCACTACCTGCACGGGTGGCACAGCCAGATGTGGCCATGTCATATCAGGCCTGTGGTTGGGATGGCCAACATAAAACAAAAATACAACAAGTGTGTAAATAAATACTTAAGGGGTGAAATTTTTGAATGAACACAAGCGTGTAAGTCACACTAACCCTAAACCCTGAACATTCAAAGACTTAAAGGGCAGTTATGAAGCCGATTCATGGCATTAAAATCGCAGAGGGTTCAGGTCACACGCGGGACATTGAGTAAAGGTTTTAGTTTTTTTAAAATCCAACACCTTACAGTTAAACTGGACAATTCATTTTATTTTTTTGCCCAGTTAGGTCTGTACCTACATCTGAGCAAAAGAGGCCAGGTGGAGGAAAGGCAGTTGTGAGGTGGGGATGATGGGGTCAAAGACATGACATAAAAAAGCCTGTCTTTAAGGACAGTGAGCAGAGGAGGTGTAGTCTGGAGGAGAGAGGGAAGGGGGGGGGGTAATTTATTGTGCTCCGTGGCCAGATTGAGTTTCAGCTCCCTCTTGGCCCACAGAAGTGTACTAATGTGCCTTAAACGCCCCGTCACCTGATAGCAGGGATCATCTACAGCCTGACAGGCATGCCCACCACCACCTACACCCAACACACACACACACACACACTACCCAGTTATTCAGATATAAGAGTAGGGTGTCTACCTTCTCCTGATACACCTGGTCTTATTCAGGAGATGGGGGAGGGGGGCAGGTAGAACACCAGTGCCTGGGGACAGATCTGCCACTGCGTCAGGTTTTACCAGGCCGGCTCCTGTTGTAAAGGCCTGTCGTGTGTGCTAGGACATGGGCCGCTCTCTGCTTACATCCCCTTTTGTATGGGTGAGTGCAAGACTAATGTCTTACAGACCTGGGGCAAGAGCCGTGCACAGGTTCTCCGAGCCAGACGAGCACTGCGGTTTCACTGGGGCATTTGTCAGGGAGCAGTCAGTCTCACAAAGTCCTCCACCACTCCTCCCTCTAGCCTCTGGCAGGTACAGGAGAATCCAGAGTGCAACAGCACACTTTTGGGTCAAGGCTCAGCTGAGTCATTATTTAAACTTGTCTTCATTTGTAACACAGGTACCAGTGTGGTTTCAAGTTCATTACACTCTCTTCAAACTGAAAACTTTACTTATGACTATATTGGTGTGATCATATCAGCTTGACAACTGCTCAGGGGGTTGGTCCAAGTAGATGGTTAAGAGATTAACATGGGTAAATTAAGCAAGATAAAGCGGTAAACCTTGTAATAAAACCTTGTAGCCTGATTTGTTTATTTAGTAGAATGAGGACTCAAAGCTCTTCCAAACTAAAGCATAAACATCATTTATCTAACATATTTGTTCAAATGTCAGTAGGTGCATCACCTCAAAGGAGTCAATCTGTACTCAAGGCTGAGTGTTAATATGTCTCAAGGGGGAAATCCTTCGGTAAAAAGAACAAGAAAATTTGAGACAACATGGACTGAATAGTAGAATGGGCGGTTAACACTAGATGAATAGAGCACACAAACCTCACATTCAGTTAATGTTAGCTACCGATTCGTTATTCGGTCTATGTTGTATCAAATTTTCTTGTTGTTTTTCCTACTGAAAGATTTCTCCTTTAAGACATATTAACACAGCACTTGGGCACTCGATGACCTCGAACAACAGGGCTTGAATTGATTCAGACTGGATTTCTCCTTTAACACTCTCCGCTCAGCCAGATAATACTGCAGTTGTACCACTCACCAGACTCGTGGTCACGTATGCAGTAGTCAGGGGAATCCTCAAAGTACACCAGGTCGTTCTTGGTGGGTCGCTTGAACTTGCGGAGTACCTGGGTGAAGTCTGTGCCATACTGGTTCATCACAACCTGCACAGCGCTGTTGTACTTCTTGCGCAGGTAGTCACCTGTCTGCCTGAGATCGGCCATGGCCAGCCAGCAGGTGCGCACGTTACAGGAACCGCTCACCCCGTGGCACTTACACTCCAGCTTCATGAAGCGCTTGATCGCCTGCGGAGGGCACCAGTTGGCAGAGAGCCAATTCCAACCGGGCACACAGCAAAGGAGACTCGCGTGAGATGATTGCGCTTCGACAAAGCCGAGCACATATCACACCCTACACTACACCTAATTCCAGTTCAAGATGACAGAAAACGTTTTTCTACAGCATCTATATTTCCTGATTCAGAACTAGATTATGTTGATATTAGACTACTCCATTCTTAGTCAAAAAGTTTCACTTTACACTGGTCATTCCAAAAATCTATACCAAATTCATTTTTAATTCAAGTTTAATTTTTTCACTTCCCAAGGTAAACAGGCGCTAGGTGACATGATCCTGTGCAACACACAGAATTATTCTACATTAGTGTAGTAAAAACAAGCAGCAAACTGCTCATGTGTATTTAAGTGAATCTGTTCCTGTGTGGGTATATGTCTATGGGTGTATCCCCAACCCTGAGCCCTGAGCCCTCAAAGACTGGCATGACTTAGCCAATCATGCAGTTGATTCATGCAATGCAATCTTTTAGGGTTCAGGACTAAAGGCTTATGAGGGACATTGGGATTTAGCCTGTAAGTTTTTGGTGTGTGTGAGCACCTTGCGCCCTGCTCGGTTGTTGTGGAGATTCATGAGGGCCCTGGCATCTCGCTCTTTCTTCTCCTTGGCATCTACAAAGGTCTGAGTGAACTTGATGGCATAGTCCACGTGATCGCTGCAGCCACCCCAGTCAAACGTCCCCTTGGCGTCCCAGTAGGAGCCCTTCTTCCCTGGGTCACATGAGCAGGAGTCCAGCTCCCCCTGGCTACAGGCACGGGTCAGGGTGTAGACCACACCTGCGGAGGAGATGGCGTACACGAAGGCAGCCTCACGACTGCCTGAGGGGGGACAGAGATGACATGCCCGTCATGATATTCAAATACACTTCAACTAGCAGTGGACACTGGATCAGACTTTCAGATAGCATTTCATGCATTTGACAACAACTTTGCATGGTGGTTACTAAGATAACCCCTACCATGCAACAAGACATGTTGTTTGTTTTGTTTTTTTGTCTACCCTCCAAAGTGATTTTTTTTTTCAAGCACTCTTTGAAGACAGTCACACGCACTGCCCTGATAACACACTTTATGATAAAGCTATCTGTTTTGTACTTCCCCCCCTAACAAGATAGCATCATATCATATCACATCATGTGTGTGTGTACATGCAGTTGTAATTAAATGATTCATATAAATGTGCATTTAAGTATGCGGTTATGGGTTAAGCTAACTAATAGAAAAAAACAACAGAGGGCTTTGAGCCTGGGAAAAACAGTGTAGGCCTGGCTTTGAACAGATTTTCTCCATGACGAGGGAAAAGACCAGACATTCCCTTCAATTGTTTACAATTAGTGCCTTGACATTGACAATAAGTAGATCTTCACAAAGCCAAGAGATAGAGTACTCATCGCAGCTTCTTCCCATCGCTTGCACTGCGACACGTGGGAGGTCTACATGCTTCGGGAAAGCAGATTATCGGTGGAGATTAAACTTTAATGCACGGTCCCGCTTCATTAAGAAGCCTGGGAGACTAGCGGGCCTGTTACTGTGGGGATGTTCCTGCTAACATGATTCAAACTGGAGATCCAGAGCTTCCTAATTTGACTACTTGGTTTCGAATAGGAGTATGAACGACATGTGGGTGTACAAAATCACGCCATGGTATGCGTCTCACGTAGGGCCCCCCTCATTTCTTTTCTTTAATGGAAAAGTTTGGCAACACGACTTTATAGACCAGTTAACTTGATGATAACCGTGAAATTGTTGCCAGTGTCTGTTTTTAATACTCATCTCAAACCCGTCTGTGTGACCGTTTAAAATGCTATTTTGCAACGTTTCTGAAGAGAACTTGAGAGACACCTGCCCACAACATGCAGTTTGCATTCTTCATACTTACTACGGTGCAGAAGTCTCCCGAAAACATTATGGTCCCGAGACAAGGTGTTGCAATTCCAGCGGTGGCTCTGGAACTGATGCTGACATTCTGCTATCCATTGTTTCACTCCGGTCCCAATGGCTTGCATTATTTTTGGATGCTGGCGACACAGCTGGCGCTGCTTACTAACTAGTCCAGGGATGTTGTCACACATCACTTGCGACCCGAGGGTACCCATGTGCCTGCATGCAAGATGAAAGCACTGTGATTGATTGGAATCTTTTCACATGTTGTGCCATCTGCTCTCAGTACAAAGAAATGCACGCAATGGCATCATAACCGACTCTTTATGCAGTGGATTATCTTGGTTTTCATATAGAAACGTCTGTAAAGGAACTAAAATAATGAGCCAACTTTGCGATTTCCAAGACTTAAAGACTTTGAGAAAAAAAATAGAACAAGGTTGCACCGCTATAAAGACTGCAAATCTAAATGCGTACTACCCAAACTATCAAAGCGCATCACAAATACATATTCAATATTTAATCACACTCCAGTATATCAATTAAGCATTTGTGGGGAAAATCACTTACCACCAAGAAGCGTCCACCTCTGATGTAAACCAGAAGATTGTCACACACACGGAAAAACATATCCCACTTGGCAATAAGTTCATATTATCGTTAAGGCTTACTCATTGGTTCAGGTACTGTTTCAGGGACTTCCATGCGTAAGAACAAAAACTGCCTACAAGTGACAGCTGTAAAAACGTAAAAGCAACATCATAATTAATCCTATTCACATACAAATGAAATCTCGAATCAAAAAGCATTGCTCAGTCGACTAACGAAATGATCATTCGACATAAAACATCCTAGTCTGATCGTCGGTCGGTTGAGGTCTTCAGTTAACAAAGAATCGCAGTGCTGAGATTGCCGATGATCTCCTATCAGGTTTAAATTGCTTACACAAGGGGTGGGCGCAGTCCTGTCTCTGGAATGAAGTGCAGAAATTAGATGTCTGAAAGTATCTGTTCAGGCTAGCTTGACACCAGACACAGGCTTGGCTGATTTCCAAACGGCAAGGTGTAGAATGTGGTACGTGATACCTTAGACAATATTTTCTCAACAAAAACAATCATAAAGTACATGTCAAACAGTCTTGACACTTTCTGCCTAATGTGATCACGACGGCTGCAACCTTTTAAATGACTTCACACACAAAAAACGCATCATTTTGAAAAAAGAAAAGGAAAAAATAATCAATTAGTAATTTTAAATAGCCCACATTTCCTTCCTCAACCCTCCCCCGACTCCGCTAAACGCTCATGTGTGCATTGAAATTGGATTATCACATTCTTTTGAACTTTTTCCACGATCTGTACGATTGTCATTCTCTATTTCCTTTAACTTTGATCTTCCATTTATGCAGGGGATTTAATGTGCCCTTCTTCTTTATATTGGGAGGTCTTGCCCATAAAGGGGACGAAGCTTAATGGTCAAATTGGATTTTTCTCGTGGCCTGTACAGAAGAAAACTGCCTAACAGCGAGGGACTGAATGACCTAAGCGACATGCCATTTGTACCTTCGAATCAATTTCATTTCAAGCTACTTTGCAAAGCTCAATTTCCGACTTTACTGAATGTTGGTGTTCTGTAAATGGTTGTAGGCTACTCTAATTACGTAAATTATGAATTTAAGGTAGTCAGATTCATTGAGAGTGGACGAACACCGAATAGAACGTTTTCATGGGTGTCTACAAATAGACATTATTGAAGTAACTTTACAACTGATGGGTCAGGATCATCCAATAATTTCATCTTTTTTTATTTTGCACTGTTAGGAAACTAGTTCTTCATCAAGCAAATGGATCCATAAATTCCACTACACTAGGAATGCTATTAACAAATTATAAGCCTATTTCCAAACATAAAATTGACACTAGCTCACAGAATAAAAATATAAGCATTCACTATTTACAAAAGGTCTAAACAACTGGGTAAGCAGAACAAATTTGAACACTGAACAATTACCACAAAAACAATAAAATCAAAGACAGGAAAAACTATCCACCAAAACAAAAGAGAGAGAAAAACAAAAAAGTCAGCAAAAAATAATAAATTAATAAAACTACTGACAAAGTATTAAGCCAAAATATTCAACCCACTCTAAGCCTTCCTCCTGCACAGGTTGGCATGTCAGATTTTAGTTATGCCTTCACTTTCGCGGCAAAGAAAAGTGAGGGGGAACGGAGAATTGATTTTCTCCATTCTGTGGAGGAGAGCCATAATAATCGTGTTGTGTTGTGTTGTATGGACTCTTAGGTACTAGGTGGGGCCCTCGCTCTCCATCTGGCTCAGGCAGTCTCAGCATATGTGACAGCAGTGCCATAAAACACGATTTCTCAGGCCGACGTCTTCACGCTTCTGCGGACCTGGGAGCACAGCAGCAGCAGCAACAGGCTTGTTCCGAGCATGCCCAGTGCAAGCTTCTTGGGGAGCCATCTCCAGAGGCGGTCGTGGGAACTGGGCCGAGCTGGCTGACCGGGGGACTTGGCCGGGTCCATCTAGGCAGCGGCAGAAAGGCATCACAAGATTACAGAGAGCATGAGTGGAACCCACTGGCCGGCGGGGCGAGATCCAGCCCTCCGGTTGCACACCACTACTTTTCCACTCAGTTAATGAGGCAAATGCACAGGGACCTCCAGCACTCTAATCCCAACTGTATTCCACCAATTACCTTCCACTTCACCTGCACCAGCGCCCTGCCCACTGCAAGGGCCAGGGAAAACAATGTCTCACTTTACACCAGTGACTGGCTCAAATTAAAATGTGCCTACTACCTATGGAGCAGAGCTCGGCGGACGTGTCCCGTCACATCACGTCCCGAAGAGCCGAGCGGAGCTGAAGGAGGGAGGGAGTGAACGCTTCCTGGCATGCCAGTGTCACCTGAGCTTTGCTCGCCCCGGTCCGGCTCAAGACTCAGCGCAGAAAATCTGCTTAGCACCACTGCCGCTGTCACACACTATTTCCAGTTGCCACCTGTACCAGCCACTTCTAAGCCAAGTTCAAAGGCAAATTAAAAACACCTCAAGAAGTCTGTAAACTTACTCTAATTACTTGGCTTGGGCTATTGATTGACCATTTTTCCAGATCTTGCTTTAGAATAACTTTTTGTAAAGTCTATCAACAACCTTACAAACAACTGTCATCTAATATTTCACCTTACAGGGGGTCATAGAATGGAAAACTAATTTCACCTTGGCTTTGCTGAATGAAAAGATCTCGTCACTGGACACAGACCATCTTAGTCTCTTGCCTAAATGTAGAGTGGTAACTGGGCTTGTAAAATTGCCCTTGAGCTTGTCCTTCTTCAGTCAAAGTTGAATACATATTTGTATTCTATTTTAACATCAAAGAAACTGCTAGAATACTCCATTCATCCAATCTATGCCCCATTTTATATGATAATCATGTTTGCAGAAATAATAATAATAATAATAATGAATAATAATGCTATGTAAATTAAAAGAGAGAAAAGTATAAAGTCAAGAACAACAACAAAAGGGAATCTTCCTGAGAAGGGAAGGTGCCTGAGGTGAAAGATCAAATGTGCGGAATGGTTTTTGATTTTCTAATTACGAGCAACTATTTCAGAAATGTCCTTTTTCATGCATCTCCTCCTTCCAGTCTGCTTTCACTTGAACCTTCCTAGCGCCTCACTACTGAAAGTCTTATTCGAAGCCCACTTCTCCAGCCATAAATCTGCTGTGTCACTCACAACTGCACGAGCCTTAGAAAAAAAGTAGTGATGCACCACCCTCTTGTCTAATCCATCTCCCTAACACACACACACACACACACGCACGCACACATTGAACCATGTTCATGAGCATATAATCATTCCAGACCTGACATCAAAAGAGTCATCCAAGTCCAATATTGTACTGAACAGACAAGGCAAAAACGCATGCATATTAACTGCGGTGGAATACAATAGAATGCTATGCCGCAAAATTTTAGTGTATTTGCCCAATTTGCCAAGATAATAACCTTAATGAAATGATGAATGTGGAGGGGGAGGAGGCTATTGTGGGGCAATCGTGCTATGGCATAAATAACTGACTGCCTGATGGGCCCTCGAGGAGAGAAGCTGGAATGCAGCGAAGTGCGTGAAGTGAAGTTTCTCATAGTCATTGATGGACGCATTCTCCTTCTTCAGGCTGCCGAGGCGTCTCTCCCTGGGCCGAACGCCAGCCTGGCCACATGGCCCCTGTAGTCCGTCGGATTCCAGGCTGACATGGTGAACACCCCCAACCTACCACCAACCCCACTGACCCCCCCTCTCCATTTCTCCTCTCCTCTCTATCCCCAGCCCTTCTCCTCTCTCCTCTGGGGAGACAGCAGTGCCTCCAAGTCTCCACCTGAGTTATGGGCTGTGAGGTCTGAAGGCTGTCAAAATCCCCTGCATCCACCCTCACCCACCTAAGGAAGCCTACAAACTCTGAATCTCTTCCCCCAATGCGGTCGGCCAGCCCTGAAGCTCTCTGACAAGATGAAGGGCCTTTCATGCACAGGGTTATGTCTGGGGAAGATGATTCATTCTGCTCTGTGTGTGTGTGATTATGTATGTGTGTGTCTTGGTGCATGTGTGTGTGCCTGCGTGTGTGTGTGTACAAACTGATGCACACCCAAAGGGAGATGTAAAAAAGGAGACTAACTATGTTTGCATAGCAGGTATCTAAGACAGGCCAATAGTCTGAGACACAAGCTCTGTGTGTGTGTGTATCTCTAACTGACTAACCTTATGTAGCAGGTCTCTAAGACAGGCCAACAGTCTGAGACACAGGCTCTGTGTGTGTGTGTGTGTGTGTGTGTGTGTGTGTGTCTACTTGACTAACCTTGCACAGCAGGTCTCTAAGACAGGCCAACAGGCTGAGACACAAGCTCTGTGTGTGTGTTTGTCTCTAACTAACTAAGCTTGCGTAGCAGGTCTCTAAGGCTGGCCACCTCTTTCTGGAGGTCTCCAGCCTGAGCCACCAGCTCTGCATGTGTGTGCATACGTGTGTGTGACTAACCTTCTGCAGTAGATCTCTAAGGCAGGCCACCTCTTTCTGGAGGTCTCCGGTCTTAGCCACCAGCTCTGTGCAGATGGCCTGAGCCTCCTTCTTGGGGTCCCACGTCAGGACCAGCTGTGGAACACAGGGCACAGTGCCTTAGAAACACACACACACACATACTTCTGATTCAATCAAGATCAGGTCTGATCTTTGTGCCAAGCTTGTGACAAGCTGTGCAGAAAGCCAAGACAAGAGCAAAATACAACAACCCTCAACCCTTCTACAACCCTCAGATGATGACACTGGTTTTGGACAACTCATGGCTTAAGAGCCCCAACAAATCAGCAACATGACCCAAAACCATGCTCCAGTTCTGCTATGTATTTCAGGAGTGGTGTTGGTTTGTATGGGGTGTATGTCAGTGCACAAAGGCTGTGTCAGGCTGTGTGTGTGTGTGTGTGTTCGTGTTTTATGGGTACCTCGCAAGCGCTGCGGGGGAAACGGCCAACGACATCTCTCACCGTGTCCGTCAGGTAGCAGCACTGTTGTCTCAAGCTGATGAGGAAGGTGTAGAGTTCTTCGCTCCTATGCAAGCACAACACACCTGAGTTCACCTGGCCTGATTTTCAGCCTCGCTTATGTCCTGCCTGTTTGGGCCACTGCACATGTGCACGCATGCTCACGGTGAGGCAAAAGGCTTTCAGACATGCATCGGGGTTACACGCATTAAGATCATTCAAACAACTGAGAATGGTCAGTATACTTCATTTCAGATTGGTTTGGAGCAGCAGCAACCATGTGCCATGACATCTATGTTAATGTGGGCCTTTTGTTTAGAAGCAATAAAGAGAAGAGTATCAAAGAGTGCATACAAAGACATCCATACTATTGTAATGGGAGATGGCAGTGTTCACAGTCTCTGGTAATGACACATAATTTTCTTAGACAGTGGGCTAATTAGTCTCAGTATACATCAACACACAGCAACATGCACACACACACACACACACACACACACACATACACACAGGGCTTGAATCATATTTAGCATAAAATTTTGCACTGAACAAAACATTCCAAAATTTTCCATTCCAAAGGCCATATGGTTCCAGTAAATCCTTTATCCCAGACTAGTAATGCAGCATAGACCAGGACTGTCACGGTTATTAGCCGCAATACAGAGTGTGTGTGTGTGTGTCTGTGTGTGTTGGAGAGAGAGAGGGCACACATGTCTGCTGTGCAGTGCTGCTCATTGTTGGTAACAAGCTAAGACGAAACCCAGTGGCCGGTGCAGATCAGCTCAATCAAAGAGATGACTCCTCTGCTCAGACTCTCGGGAATATTAGCCAGAGCTTTACAAGAGATCACTCTTCAAAATGATGGATGGCCACCATTTCTCTTTTTAAAGAGGCGACATTTGTGAAGTCCCTGGCCTGGTACACTCTCTCTTGTGTGAGCTGCATGTTGAGGTCGACACCAAGCTGGCAATGTTGTTCGTGTTATTCTAACAGTGTGTCCCCTCTGACAACGCGCACCCCCCCCCCCACCTCCCACGGCAGCCGTTTTCTTATTCTAACACTCTGTCAGCGGCTGTGGTAAACACTGTCAGGCGGTGAGGAGCTCCTATCTCCTACAGGACGATGAGATGGTCTCGGAGCATCACTGTGTTAGTTTATCTAGGGGGTGAGAGACTGATAGACTCCGACACGCTTGGTTAAGTGCTAGAGGAGGGGGACCTGATGAACTGATCCATCTGTCTTTATCAGGGAAACTTCTCTGGGTGGCCACTGACAGATCCCCTGCCCCCCAAACACCATCTCAACCTCTCTCCACCACACTGAAAGCTAAACCCCACCCCCCCCACCCCCACACACACACACACAATCCACCCCTAGCCCCCTGCAGAGGCTCCTTTCGACACATTCCATGTTCCTTGAGTCCCGGTGTCTTGTAGAGTCCCTTGAAGAGTGGCAACTCTTCCTTGTCACTCATGAGTGGGCTCCACTCGGGAGAAATGAAAGCGTGTGGACGCCACTTGGCTGAAACAAATGGCACTCCTCCACTGCTTGAGCTGCTCAGAGGAAGTGGGCCTGTGTCAGGCACCTCCTATTAGGCTTAAGTTATGTGCTGAAATGGTCTAGAGGCGCTGTTTACACTGATCCCCCCCTCTGCCATTACCTGGAAATCTTCCCTCGTCCACAGGGTATTTAGGCCGCGAGGGCAGCGCAATCTCCCCCGGGGCTGTTTACAGTCCAACCATCAGACAGGGATTTAAAGGGCTGAATTTAGCATCGGTGGCGCAGTGCCCCTACCCCCTCCCAGGCAGGGGTCGTGGGAATTAGGTGCTCGTTAAGATTCATTAAGTGTGGGCTTGAAGTTAAACACCACGGCGCTCTGACCCACCGTTCACAGTCATCTGTCAGGGATGTAGTGCTCAGCGAGATCTCTCTGCCTCGCTCACCTCCCACCTTACAAATCATTACGCACGCTTAACCCATTACGACAAGTTCACCCAAGCACCCGCTGCCTGCAGGACGCACTCATCTGTTTGGTCCGACAGACCCAGGGCACTTCACTTCCATTTCTACAGCCTTGTGAAGGGCACAATGTGTTCTTCTAGCTTAAACAAAATGTGCTACCCTTCCCTGGGTCTCACAACACCTTTCACTCAACCAGGCAGACAGATGGACAGACAGACAGGTTGACAGATCATTTACTCTTTCCAAGGGAACTTCTGAGGTAAGTAAATTATCCATCAACCAGGCAGGGCTGAATACTCATAGGGAATTCATTATGCAGGAATTATGTACGATCGTAGGTGAATTTACCAGCTTTGTAGTCAGGTTGGTGGTTAATGAGGGCTCTCTCGGCTCCCCCTACAGGGGAATCAATCATCCATCTGATATCTAATGGGACTGTCCTATCTGCACAAAGACCAAAAAGCTTGAAAACTATACTATTGAGAACCTACCCATTGTCCATGTTTTCCAGCTGAATTAATGTGTCCAGGTCCACCTGGTCCAGATGCATCTCCTGCACTGCAGACAGCACCTTCCTCTGGTCCTCAGGGTTGGTAATGCCAATCTAGAGAGAGACAGACACTAACCACAGGGAACCACACACCGAGTTACCTGGCTCACCACAAACCCCCCAGTCATGTGACCCACAGAGGTCATTTCCAGCATTATGGATGTGACATTTGCTGAAACGAAATGTCTCAGAACATAAGCAAACAAACAAACAGTATTAATTACTTTTTTTGGATAATTTATCACGCCACCTCTTCATGTCATCATTCACATCATACAAACACAGCATTTTCATCAGCATTATGGATGTGACAAAGAATGACCTTTACATGAAACTGTCCCATCTCAGCACAACACACCAGCTCAGACTGAGCCCCGAGCAGAAGAGCATTCTGACACCAGTTCCACTGTGGAGGTGAAAGCCAGAGAGAATATGTGAAAGGTCACCTTTTCCAGGTCCTGTGTCTCCATAGACAGCAGTTCGCCCCAGGTAATGTCATGCTCCTGTTCACACACAATGCATGGATGTGTGACTATGGCTATAGGCTCTTGGCAGACGCTTTCATCCAAAGCAGCATAGCATACAGAAACTAAAAAAAACTAAAAGCACTTGGCTAAAGTTAACAATGTACATATAGAGAAATGAATATTAATAAAATATTTTTGTAACTGAACCAGAGAAATAAAACACTCAGGTATTGTGAAACAGTAAAGCAGCTCCATTCGTACAGAGGGACATCTCCCTCTGATGCTTTGCATAATACAAGTCAACATGTACTCACTAGTATGATGTCATACTCACCATTATGATGTCAGAGAGGTATTCCAAATTCAGACCATGTAGAAGCAATTCAATGTCACACAATTTTGCAGAGCTGTGAGAGTCAACAATGACAAGTATTTAAGCCCACACACTTATACAGATATTTCTTAGCACTGCAAAAAAGAATAAATAAAGATTACCTGAAAAATTGGTGGAGACTCGTTGCCTCAAATTAGTTGAGTAAACATAACTAGTCTCTTTCAAATTATGGTAAACATTAATGGTACATTTATGGTACAGCTCATAACTTGAAAGTGACTAGTTACTTTTACGTAACTCATTTAAGGAAACGAATAAGCTTAAGAAAAAGCTTTACTTATTCTTTTTTACAGCGAGGTACTCAAATGTTCCACCATTCCTAATATATGTGCAATCAAAAATGGTAATGATCTCTATAAAAATATTTGTACTTACCAACCAAATTCAAGAACACAAGCTATTTTCAATGCTTGGACATATTCAACCGTCACTTCCCCTTATGACCACAAGAGGGCAGCAGGCCCTGTGTGACACTTGGAGGCCGAGCAGCAGCAGAATCTCACCTTTCCATGGAAGCAGGCAATGGATCAGGGTTCCTCTTGAAAAATTTGAACAGGTTATCTTGCTTAGATGACTCACTGCCATTTATGTCAGCACCATTTGGTGAGGCTAGAAATCTGGAAATCTGAGTTGGGAATGCAGGAGCACACCAGCGCACACACAAAAGTGTGACCGTTTGACTTCTTTGGAAATGTCAGATGCAACAAAGACCATTTAACTGACACATGAGAACAGCATTATTTTTCACAAATCAGAATTTATAAACCAGTGCACCTGTGCGCGCTTAAAATGCCTGGCCAGGTCGGCTGCAGTTTTGCCTGCCTTGGTTTTTAACGTCTTATCCGCACCCAGCTGAAGAAGCTTCAACACTGCTTCATCGCGTCCGTACTGAACAGCAATCACGAGGGCCTGGTTCACACAACATCAAGGAACACATCGTCACTCATTAGTCCACATAGCATTATGACATCATGACATCTCAACCAATGGCAATGAATACCAATGTCTCCCCCTAAGCCCTAAGCCCTCAAAGACTTACCTTACATGAACTGGCTTTATGGTTGGCTCATAAATGCCAGTGAAGTTTTTAAAGGTTCAGGGCTTAAGGTAGGTTTAATAATTAACAGATGTAAGGATAGTATTGTCACATCCATAAAAGTTCAAGGTGTTTTACACACACAGTAAAAATTATGTCTGTTTGCCAGCCTATGTATATGCATGCAGCCTACATGTTTAGTCCATGTATTTGGGACTCTCTCTCTGCTGGTAATTTCCTGTGCCCAAAAGGGACTGTGAGACTGTGGGGATATTAGCAATTAGGTCATGTATTTGAAGCACTTCCTTTGTTACTAATTTACTGTGGCCAAATGGCACCTGAGACTGAGCTGTACAATGAATCAGTGTGTGTATGATGAACCAGTGTGTGTACGATGAGCCAGTGTGTGTACGATGAGCCAGTGTGTGTACGATGAGCCAGTGTGTGTACGATGAGCCAGTGTGTGTATGATGAATCAGCGTGTGTATGATGAACCAGTGTGTGTACGATGAACCAGTATGATGAACCAGTGTGTGTACGATGAGCCAGTGTGTGTATGATGAGCCAGTGTGTGTATGATGAGCCAGTGTGTGTATGATGAACCAGTATGATGAACCAGTGTGTGTACGATGAGCCAGTGTGTGTATGATGAGCCAGTGTGTGTATGATGAGCCAGTGTGTGTATGATGAATCAGCGTGTGTATGATGAATCAGCGTGTGTACGATGAACCAGTATGATGAACCAGTGTGTGTACGATGAGCCAGTGTGTGTATGATGAGCCAGTGTATGTATAATGAGCCAGTGTGTGTATGATGAACCAGTGTGTGTATGATGAACTAGTGTGTCTATGATAAACCAGTGTGTGTATGATGAACCAGTGTGTGTATAATGAACCAGTGTGTGTATGATGAACCAGTGTGTGTATAATGAGCCAGTGTGTGTATAATGAGCCAGTGTGTGTATAATGAGCCAGTGTGTGTATGATGAACCAGTGTCTGCGCACCGTGTTTCCACCCTCATCCTGGGAGTTGATCTCAGCACCATGGGACACCAACATATTGATCACCTGGCTGTGGCCCTCACGGGCCACCATCATCAGTGATGTCATACGAGACCTGATTTCACACACACACACACACAAATACAAATAAATGGTCTGGGTTGTCCACTAGGGGGCAATAAAGACCAAAGAGTAGCCCTTCCCAACAAAGAAATATCAAAACATATAAAACATTCCAGTCTGAATGACAGCTTCATCTTTTTTCAGTCAGGGGTTAATCAGGGATTAATTAGTGGGGTAAATAATTAACTGAAGCTTCAGTTGAATATTAATTATATAAAATCTACCAACATGACTGGTCTTATTGAGAAGCGTTAGCACTACTTCTGTTGACATTTTACTTGCTGTACATTCATCACACTTATAACTGTGGTGCTTTATAAAAAGGTTCATGTTACCAACATATTATACTACCAAAAACAATAGGTTTTACCTAAAGCATTTGTTGTATTATTGATGAGTATTTTGATATTTTGAGCATTTTACCCAGACAAGCAGAGTTGTGAGCAATATGATTAAAGGAGAAATCTGATGCCCCATTAGTTAGCATTGGCTGCCATTTCGGTCTATGTTGCACCACATTCTCTCATTCTCATACCTACCTACATCTCTCAGCAATGTCAAACCACAGGAATATTGAACCACATTTCTCCTTTAAGTGCACCCTTCATAACTTGCAAACCACATTAGTAGAAATTGTTATTTAAAATGAATGAATCTCTAAGCCCTGATACTAACTAATGAAAGAACATGATGGACTGGACTCTGATATCACTGTCCTGGCCAGAGTTTTGAGTAGACTTCACACCCTTTTAAAAGCAATACAGTTAACCTTGGAGTTCTTGCGTTCATGGTCAGTTTATTGCTTGTTTTCCTGGTAATGGCTTTACTAAACCTGGAAGCCTTGTGTAATATATTCAAAACTCATCAGGACAAAGACTTCCCTTGTATCGGCCATCATGTTAGGCTGACTACATGGGTGACTACATGCAAACACTGCCATCAAACATCATTTTTTTTCTTCCTGTTCAGTGAATGTTGTATGAATGCAGATGTGTGTAATATGTTTGATCTGTTTTTGCATTGTGTACTATGTGTATTATGTGTATGCTGCTGGACACCTTAATTTCCTTTGGGATCAATAAAGTAACTCTACTCTACTCTACATCATCTATCAGCTCAGAGAGCAAGTCTCTCAATGTCCACAACCAGGGCTCAGGCTTCTGAGCAAAGCAGGTGCACAAAGTACTTGCATCCACAGAGTTCCCCTTCACTTAATGCAAATTTATTCTCAGACCCGTGAGCATTTCCCCAAAGCTGAGAGAGGATTACACACTGAAGTCTGACTGATTTAACAGGGGCATTTGTATTCGTGGGAGAAGTGAGGGTCAATACGCGCATAAAATGCCTCACAGAACAATAGAGTGTGACAGACAAGTCACATGACTCATTCCTCTCCATGGCTCCAATGTGAAGAGGAATTCAAGTGTTACACAAAAAGAAACAAGATGAATCAGTCTGCAATGGCCAGGGGCCAAGAATTTAGAATTCTGTCCATTGTATATGGCTGGTTGGCTCTTTCCTGGCATGTTTTAGGGGAAAAGACAGCCCTTACAGAAGAGGCCTTTGCCGACCAAGACTTCAACCACTATTTCTGGAAAAGGTAATCTCATCCATCTCCTATATTCCATCTTCACGTGGCTTTAAGAAAGCGTGCTGGGGGCGGCCATCAAAGTGACATTTTTATCAAGTCATAAATTGTAGTGCGTCAAGGGATGTGTGACAACAATCCAGGGAATTGAGCTCTGTGGGAATGTTAGTGTGGTCATTTATCAAGGGGTGGGTGACACTTCCCAGAAAGGTCTGGGAGGAACACAGAGAGGTCCAAACAGCAGCTCAGCTCAGGTGGGCAAGGACACAACCATCCCTAATGTTGACACATGCTAACTAACCACCAAATACACATTTCCTATTTAGTGACAAAGCAGCTGATGTTTTAAATGCCAGCTCTCCCACCTTCCCAGGGTGTCATGAAAAGGCGTCTATCTTCCAAAGGACAATGCAACACTGGCCCGGACAAAGTTCACCGTTCAAAGGAGAACACCTTTGAGGAACTAGAACATTTTTGTCTGAAGGAAAAACCCCAGAGACCGATCTTGATGTGTACCTGCTACAGTCTAGCCCACTTTTCTAGTGTCTCCACCAGATTGCTTCCCTAATACACTCAGTAGAAGATGGTAAAAGACGGCAATCCAGGTGTGCACCCTTTTTTATCCATAGTTAAATTGGATGCGTTCAAATGAACAGAAATTCACCCTATTTAACCTATAGCCTAATGCAAGAACATTTTCCTGTAAAAAAGTTAAATTAAATCTTTTGTATGTATATGCTGTACATATTTGAATGTAGTAAAAATACTAACGGCTATGTATTCCTATCTGAAAGGGTTGAGAGGAAAAAAAAAAAAAAAACTTTCTTTCATGCCACCACTGTGTAATGACTTAGTCTGCATTCTAGTTGTTTAGCTCACGCTTCAGGACAAAGCAGCTGGTACACATTGCCAGTTAAATATACAAGCACGTAATAGGAGTAGGTTATCCCAGCCCACTGTCCCTGGCCCACGTCTCTCTCTCCGTCTTCCCTAACCGCTGCTCAAATATTTTGTCTAGAGGAGTCCCAATTTCCTACACGTGCTCAGAGGCCATCTTGACACCCTGTTTGTTGGGTCTGCCAGCAATGTATGTACATGTCTGCGGAGGGCATTGTCTATTACGACCCAATGGGGGGTGGTGAGGTCACCAGGTCTGTCTGTCCGCCTGCCCGCCTGTCTACGTACGCATTTCTCCACGTCTTTCTGCTCCATGTCACAGCACACATGTTTAGAATCGGTGGCGGTCTGTCTGGGGGGTCTGTATGAATGAATTTCCCATAACAGGATGTGATGATGCACAGAAATAAAATGCCAAGTGACTGAGGTGCTAAAGCTGGTTAAAGGTGTAGCAGGTCACTCTGCTGCCAGAGAGTCATGACCCACACCCTGAGAAAGGCCTGAAGAGAAAGTCATGACCCACACCCTGAGAAAGGCCTGAAGAGAAAGTCATGACCCACACCCTGAGAAAGGCCTGAACAGAGTGTTCTCTCTTCTATCTGCAAATCATCAACCCAGACTAAATCCACTAAATCAATGCTGAAACAGGCTTCAAGGGATTAAGTTTTCAAATATTTAACAGGTTGGAACACAGCACACACACAAACACTCTCAGACAGACAGACACACACACACAGACACACACACACACACGCCCTCACTTGTTGGATGCATTGGGGTTGGCATTGCGGGACAGCAGCAGTTCCACGCACTTTACGATCTTATCTTCAGACACAGCTGCCATGCAGGCAGCCATAAGGACAGTGTAGAGATCTGTAGAAGAGAAGAGGGGGGCTCAGTAAGAGTGTATGGATACTGTATGTCATTGTGTTTTATGCCATTGTTCCCTCTGAGGTAAACAAAGCAAAGAACACAAAGGCATTTCCAGTGGACCAATCACTCTTCCTTAGCAGTAGGGGACAAAGCATTCTTGAACATAGGCAGTGGATCACACAGGCATTCTTTGATGATTCCATGCAATGGGAGAGAATTTCACTAGCATCCATTAGCACAAGGATGAAGACAAAAGCAGATCAAAGACATAAAGCTTGCAAACTGCCAATGGGATTTCTGGTCTAACTTATTTTGACTGAACTGGACAATTTTTGGGGGATCTGTGATTGTGACTGAAGTGGGGTTTAGATTAGGGGACGGGCTCTGGTCAGGGGGTGAGGATGCAGACACAGCCTGTTTGCGTCTGCGGTGGGCCAGGAAAATAAATAAAGGCTCAGAGCGCAGACGACAGGATGACGGCAGCACAGCGCGCTGTATACCAGCTTTATCAATCACTTCTGCATTCTTCTGCTCCAGCGGAAAACAATGTAGGAAGTGGCAGCTGAACCCCCCCCCCCCCCCCTAATTATTTCCTGTCAGAGCCTGAAGCTCCAACTGCCCCCCCCACCCACCCACTTCTCCCACAAACGCCTTCCTCCATCCCCGATTTGTGCTGGACATGGAGGAGGAATTCTCCAAATTATTTTGCTCACCTCTCTGCCAACATCCCAAGTTCAATGGGACTCAACAGATGCCTTCAATTTTTCAAAGCACAACAGAAATTGGACGTGTAAACTTAAAACACTCCAGCGGATTAATTGTGTGTTTTTTGATATTTCCCTCTTTTGCGTCACTGCCATTAAGTAATGGCAGATGAGGAGGAGGGGGACGCTGTGCTCCAATTGGCTACTATCTGTGGCCATGCAGGCGTGCAGCTGAGAGAGAATGCACACGGGAGAACCTGCCGTCAACTGTTGCACATGCTAATGAAAAACAAATGAATCCCCCGAAGGATTAAGTCTAGCCGTGCGATTCTGTTTGATATCGCACAGGATCCTGTCCCTGTGGTCGCACTCAAATCCCATTATATGCCATAACTCTAGACGGCTTAAGTCATAGCAAGGTCAACTGATGCTGTGCCAAGCACACAGCCTGTCGGCATCCTGTCCATGTAACACAGTTCCCAACCATCATTTAGTTAGGCCAAATGAGCAGGCTCAGGGAAAATTCAATTTGGAAATGAGACACTATCTGCTGCATGAGCCCATATAAGCTGAATCCAAATGTCCCCTAAGCCTTACACCCTCAAATGTGAAACTAGCATGAACAGACATCATGATTCAAGCCAACTAAATCTTTAGGTTCAGGTTCAGGGCTTAGGGTTCTACAAGGTTTAACCTTTATTTGCATTTCCTTGGAGTAATCTCTGCCACATTATTTTAGAGTAGCGATTTTCAGTGTTGCTTGTCTGGAGCGGACATGCATCACTCCTTTCAGTCACCTGTAATGGATGTAGGAAGCCTACAATTATGCCTTACCTCTGCTGAAGTTGGCACTGGCCCCTCGATCCAACAGCAGTTTAGCCATGTCATAATTACCAGCATGGACAGCGCACATCAATGGAGTCCACTCAAAACCTAAACGTGTGTCCACGTCCACACCTGCCAAGGTAAAATGTTAATATCCTGACTGACAGTCTCATTGCCTTGACTGTAACTTCAGGTGCAGTTAAAGGAGAAATCCGGAGTGATTCAATACAAAGCCCCATTTTTTGAGGTCAGAGTGCTATCTGTACAAAAAAGAAAACAACATGGACCAAATAGCAAATCGGCAGCTAAAGTTATCTAAATAGGGCATAGGAAAATGAAACTCAAAATGAGTTTCTGTGCCCCATTCAGTTAGCGTTAGCTGTTAGTTCACTGTTCAATCTATATCAGATTATCTTGTTCTTTTCCCTACCGACAGCACTCTTTGACCTCACACGACTTAGAATTGATTCACACCAGAATTCTCCTTTAAAACAGCTGACAGCTTTGCTGGGTAGCATCTCTTCAGCCTTGTGATATTTATATTTGTGCATGTTTACATTAAACCTGGTGATGGAAAAACTACAACATGACATCTTTTGTACACTTTCTAAAGGTGACCTTGCTTTCACGGTAATGTTACAACTTAAGAGTTTCTTTGATACTTTAGGAATACCCAGTCAAGCCCAGGTTCAAATAAAGTTTAGCTACATAGCCATTGCTAGTGGCGCATATTAAAACCTGCCATTGTCCAACAACTGTTCGACGACTTTGATGTCTCCTGTGTTAATAGCACGTTTCAAACTAGAGACTTTGTCCCCAGTAGGTTTTAGGTCGTCCGTCTCATGACCCTGGTAAGACACACATGTAAGAAACAAAGATGTCAGCTTTAAAATCTAACTTCAAATTTATTCACAGGCATCACATATGGTGGAAAGCTACTAGCAAGGTGGAAGGCTTGCAAATACTTGTATTGCAGGAACCTAGCACTTCGTATTCACAATTTTGCTAACTAGGCTTGCTAACCAATTGTTAAATTGGGAAAAATGTTATGTCAAACAAATGTCAACAAAATTGTTATTTCAGAGTTTTGGCTATGCCAACACATCTGATGTAGGATAATTCACTAAAGAGTCAAACGTTTTAAATACAAAGTTTAACGTGAACTCCTCCTAAACTTTAATCACTCGGATGAGAAGGGCAAGCTCGCTCACGTGTTTAGTTGGGGGGGGTTAGCTTGGTAATGTTAAGAAGCTCAAAGCTAAATGCACCGACACAGCCATCTCACCTCGTTTGAGCTTGGTTTATTCGAATATCCAATATCCCATTCATCATCACTCCCATCGCTTTCATCTCCAGCCGGAAAAGCGTACTCTATACCATTTGACATGATGGAGGATGACAACCAACTTCACGGTAGCAAGGTGGTGGTCTCTGTGTGCAACAGGTGTTTTTTTTTTTGTTTTTTTTGATGCACACGTCATCAAACGCAGACAATAAACTGCTCGGTGCAAAAATGTACTCGTGGGTTGACAACTAGGCCCTATTTTGCTAGTCAAGGCCGAAGAAAAAGTCTGAATAGGCTGATGTGATTTTGGGTGTTGTTGATTATGAATATGCTGTGTACCATATTTTGCATGTATTGACTGTTAGCATTATTTCATTTTATGTTGCCAAAGTCTTTTACAAACCTTTAAGCTACAACAAAACAATGAGGGAAGGATTTGGAAACAAATTGATTGATAATTAGGCTAAATAAATAAATAACTGAAACACAGGAAAAGTAATGTAACATTTTAAGGGCTGGTGGTCAAACGTGGAGCCTCTGAAGGATTATGGGAAGAATTCTTTTTGATCCTTCTGCATTCCCTTGCGATGTTTTTACATTTCCTATTGTATTTTGTTGCAGCAGCATCACTGACATCTTTACTTTCCCATTATTTTTGGTTTTATTGCGAAACTACTGTGACGGAACAATATGAGCTCAATAGATGAAAGATGGAGAAAACAAAATAACATAATTTAGTTGAAACTCAAAGTGGCGAAACGACACATAACAAAATAGGCTACGGTAAATAAAGGAAGGAGGGGATACCTAAGCCAGGAAGATACATTACAACTTAAAATTAGATTTAAAACAGTCAGTGGTTGATGTAATAGGCTAAGGGATGGAGAGCTGTACAGCAGCAGCAGCAGAAAATGGATTAGATATTGTGGTCCTAATCGATTCAGAATTTTATTGTACTGTAGATAGAAGTTTGCCCTTTGTCCCTGAGGCTCACTTGAGAGGAGAAGATCGGTGAATCAGTGACATCGCCTTATCCATTCAGAATTTTAGATGACAGATTTTTATATTTTTCACTCTTTTCGCAGGTAGGCCTAACCAATGGAGTTGAGAAGAACAGGGCTGCCAGTGGGGTGGGGGATGATTTACAGTTAAAAGTGAAGCAATTATTTCAGGTTAAAAGTAGAGTGATGGTTTCCCATTAAAAGTCTGATGTCACCACAAACTGAGATTTGTTAACTACACCATGTACCTCACATAAAGCATAATTTACACATTCAAATTGAATTTTAAAAAAGTTTCAATGGAAAAAAATATTGTGTTAAAGTCAATCAATTGTGATTGATGTTTTGTGGTGAATTATGTCTAATATTGAAAAAATAAATAATCTCAAATCACATATAATGTTTGGTCTATGGAAGTCAGATTCTCTGCTAAGGAAATGCACAAGCACTGTTTCAGGCAGGTTAGCCTACAACCATCAAACCATCAACCATTGGAATTTAAATATGAGAAATACAGGCTATTGGCTGCATCTAGATCTTTCTTACATATCTCTCTCACATCTTAATACAGGTACATTTGATTCAAAAAGAGGGTTTACAAGTTGAAGAAGTATATATGTCGTGTCCTAAAAGCCCATCTGTCAAACAGCTGTTTTTGTGACACCAGCTCCCAAGTGAGAGTTTCTACAGAGGCTAATCTTTACCGATCCCTTTTGTCAAAACTGGAACATGTCTCCTTGGTATGTTTGCCCAGGTTAGCTCTATGCTATTCTCTCCTCACAAGTGGTACTGTGCGATAAATGGTGGAGGTATATTTGTGCTGCCCTGTCACCTTGTTGAGTTTCTTTGATAACAGACCATGTGTCTGCGCTCAGAATCATGTTCTCTCTATGACTCACCAAGACCCACTGTAAGATTCCATGAAATCGTTTCTTCAATTTTTCTTTTCTTTTTCTTTTTTTAATCTTTGCAAGAGATAACCGGTATAAGCTTCAAATAGCGCCAAGGTCAGGGTGTGGATGCACCGTGTGTCCACCCAGAGAGAGAAGTGGTGAAAACCTGTGGCAAGTACTTTTTTATGTTTTGGTGAAATAATCTGCTCCCAGGAACAGTATCTTCTCTGTAGTGGAATGTTGACGTTACCTGAGGGGTTGCAGACAGTAATATACAATGCATACCAGAGCCTGTTTTCCTCATAACCTTGTAGAATTTGAAGGTATTCCCCTGGCATGTGCACATCTTTTATTTTAACAATATTGTCGTCCTCCTTGTGTTTTCATCTGAGAATTCATTAAATGGCAAATATGTTGTACAGCTTCCTGCTCCACTACTTGATGGGGCACAACATCAAAGCTGCTCCTAAGTCAGCATTAGAGGATCACTGGATGCCTGTAACACAAAAGAATCAATGACAAAGCAAATGTTATATCTAGACCCTTTGCTAGAATGCTTTATAAACTTATCATATTATGGATGTCCTAGAGTAGGCCTGTAGCCCTGTGAGTACTATAAATGTTGACAGTGAAGGCCTCTAACGTTTATAAGCTCTATAAGATGTTTGAGATGTTTTAAGATGTTAAGATGTTTATCTGTAGTAGTGATGGTCTGACATAATATGACTGACGCTGTGTGATACAAATCTCAGACAACTTCTTGTGTTTCAATTGCAACTGAAATACTCTTGGTGACCTGTAAAGTGAGGACACTCAATTGACTTCATGTGATGGCGCACCTCACATCAGTCCAAATTGCATTAGAGACCTCTGGTTGTGATTAGTGTGTATCCGTCTCAGAGGAGCAGGGAAATCTCTTTCCTACAGGGCACACTTATATGTACTTGGTGTACACATTCATAATAGACAAATGAAGCTGCCCCCTCTAATACAATACAGGCCCAATGAAGCTGCAACAGGACTAGAGTGAATCTGTTTTCTCTGTTGATTAACCGAGGTCTGAATCTCCCATTCACATTCTGTATCTGTGTTCTATTATAGAGTGGCTTCATCTCCTAATGTCTAGTCCCTAATCCCTAGTCAGTCTGTGTGTAACTTGATGCTATTAGAAAGAAAGGTTTGCACAGACAAAACCATACTGATTCCATTTCTTGGTTCAGACCTTAATTGCCGTGATGAGATGTGAAAAGTCTAATGTGCTTCAGCACAACTCCTCCAACAACTCCTCCAAATAATATGGCAAATAGGCCTTCAGTGTTAAATTTTAGACTCAGTTGCAGTACAGTGCAATGCAGTTAGGAGTTTTTTTAACTTAAAATATTTAAATATGTTTTTAATCCAGATACCTCTTTATATGACCTGTCATTACAACCGAGAAAAGGCAATAAGTGGTTTCGTGGAAATATGAGACTTATTCATATAAACTGTCATTACACCTGTGAAAAGGCTATCAGGGATTTCGTGGAAATATGACACTTATTTTCACCAGATTATCAGTTCGAAGCACCCTTTTGTTGCTCTTGCAGCCTTGAATGTGACCTCAGCCTAAAACCAAAAGACAGACACGCACGGCGACGGCCAGTGCTGCTTTCTTGTGGGACGTCGTAATATCCCAGCCACTCATGCGGCTACAACTGAGGCTGTTCCACAAGTGACATCACTGCGCACTTAGCACAAGGTGGAGAACAAAACAAGGGATCCTCTTCAAAAGGGGGAAGAATTAAAGGAACACCAAATGTAAGCGGGGGTATTTTTTCATGCGCGGCGGGGGTTGAAAGGAATTAATTCAAGGATGCAGAAATCACCTGTGGAGGATGCCAGCTGGATATCCAGATATTTCTTCTGGTAAGAACGACGTATATTTATTGGTGTTTGCCGGCTGGAATTTTATTCTGGAGAAGCGCATAGACGCGCTAGTGAGGGAATTATAAAACATTGGAAGAAGTTTTTAATTTTTGAAATCGATGTTTAGGCTGTGTGCGTAAAATGCGTAATTCATTTGGATTTTTGCGGATGTTATGTACCAGATAAGATACATACAGTGACGTTTCATATCTGTCTATATTATAACGAATTAGTCATCTGATATTCCATAGGCAACAACAGTAATGGCATGTTCTGTCTACCCGTACAGGAAGTGTGACCATGTACAAGATTACGAATATAAGGGACCAATTCAAACAATTTCTTTCAGTGACATTGTCAGTCGTAGTGTGGTGTGTCACTGATTTGAAAAAAACATTTGGTTTGTGCCTGGTCCTGAACTGTGATGTAATGTAATACTGCGATGAAAGTTATAATGTAGGCTACCCTACAACTCTGCGATTGTGAAAGACTAACGGTGCAATATTACTCTGACAGGACAGTCTGAAAGTTCTTCTGTCATTTCTGTAAATTGTTCTTTCAGGTGGACATACCCGATTATGAGAAAGGGTTTCACGGACAGGTTAGGTCCCTCAGATGTGTGTCAAGTTCCATCCTTTAACAGAGCCGACGTTCTCGCAGATCACTTAGAGAGGTTTGTATTTCCATTCAATGAACCTAAGGAAGTAGACCTGTGATGTAGGACCATGATCGCACTTATTAACAGCATCTGTTTGACCCGCTGTATTTGGTTTTCCTGTGCGTAACAGATCATTATCTGGAGACAGTTTTCAAAGTTTCAATCTGATTAACCAGTTTCCCCGTGGAAACCGAATTGCAGAGTTAACAAAGACGATGAAAATACTTTCACTTTTCCCAAAGATGCATAAACAAATCAGAGAAATACCTGGAAGATCTAGCATCTGGAATAATGACACAAATTTCAAAATAGCTAGAGGTTTTCAAGGAGAGCAGTGCTACTTTTCCCTCTCCCAAACTTCAGCTATGATGGACCCTAGGTCCTGTTATTCAGACAAGTAAATGTCACACCTTTCAGTCTGTGAATTTGCAAGGTTTTTCTTTGAAAAGAGTTTCAGACAACCCTGTTAAATGCCATTCCTTTTTCCCGCAATCATGACCTACACACTCAATAGTGTGTGTGTGTGTGTGTGTGTGTGTATTTACGTTGGGATGCCCTTTTAATAGGCACAAAGCACAACCTTTTAAACCACTAGTCTCCCGGAGTGTGATAGATGGGCATCCGTTTGTTTTAATCTGCCAAGTTACTGGTGTGCCGGGTAGTTGAACTTCTGTCTCAATTAGTGAAGAGAATCCCACTTCACCTCACTGAGGTCGTGGAGCGGTTTCATACACTGACAGATCTCCCTGGTTATAGCACACAACACAAAACAATGAGGCCCCAACCATTTGTACAGTGGGCCCAGATATTTTCTCATTCCTGTTTTCTAATGTTTTATTTTCTCACGCCTTGTAGAGAATGGGACAGGGAGGTCGCTTCTGGAAAAAAGAAGCCCAGGCTACTCTTTGCACTGGCTCGAGTTCGAAGTTTCCGTTGGACGTTCATTATCTGTGGAGTCCTCTTGTATTTGGGGGTATGTGACCCTCTCTCTCTCTCTCTCACACACACACACACACACACACACACACACACACGCATACACACATAAATGCACAAACACACACACACACAGATGCTTACAGGGAAACTTACATATACAGACACGCGCGCACACACACACACACACACACACACACACACACACACACACACACACACACATAGATACACAAACACACACACACCCAGATGCATACAGACAAACATACACATACAGACACACACACATTCACACATAAACACACAAACACACATACAAACACACAGATGCATACAGACAAATATATACATACACACAGACTTAGACAGATAGAACGGCACACACACAACACACACACACACACACACGCTGTGTCTCCTCATTGTGTAACCCTGAATGTTGACACTGTGTTGCTGGTGTGATATGGTCAGATGGTCTATTCCTATGAACATGCATGTGACACATTGGTGGTATTCTCATAGCTCCGTCAGTCCAGGCAAGGCCCAGCTCTTAAAACATCCCTCACATAATTCCTGGTCGGGTGATCACCATGCAACAGAGACTCCTGAATCACCCCAGTACTAAGATTTTAAACAGCTGTCACTGATATAGCCTATACCTGTTACCTCTATTAAGAGGCATCTCAGGGTAGTCCCTTAATGTATAACACAGTCAACTGTTTTCTTTTCTCCCACATGTGTTTATGTGTTTGTAGGAAGCCTCGAAAACGGTCCAACCCCAGCTCCTAGGGCGCATAATTGCCCAGTTTGACCCTTTCCACGCGGCGGAGCGGGCACAGGGCTACTTTCTGGCCCTGGGTCTCAGCCTCCTCTTCACTGCTCGCTTCCTGCTCCTCCAGCCAGCTGTCTTTGGCCTGCATCACCTGGGCATGCAGATCAGAATAGCTCTGTTCACTCTCATCTACAAGAAGGTAAGCCTACAGGTCACACAGCAAGAGCTACTCCCCTCTGCCCTTTCATATAGCCCAAATGCCAATGTCCTCCCTTACCCTATTACTGTAATACTGCAATTTATGTAATTTCACTACATGTCTTGCATTAGTATTTCAATGTATGTGACAATTAAACTCCTTGATCCTTGATCTATCCCTAAAGGCAATTCATGTTAGAAAAACCCACTACCTCTCTATTACACCTCTTTCTGTGCCAAGCTTTCTTGTAGGCCAAATCCCAATGTCCTCCCTAACCCTCAGGCCCAAACCCATAAAGACTTAGCTGACATGAATTACGAAGCTGATTGGTGCCAGTTTAGGGTGCTTGAGGGTACACAGTTTAGGGTTTAAAGAGGACATTCACCCATAAGCTCCTGTGTGTGTGTGTATGGTAAGTGTATTTAGACAGTATTTAGATATGAGAACTCCTCATTCCAATTGTAGTCTTCCGAATTTGGCAATATACCCCCAGGATAATGCCAGATTAAATGGAATTCAGGATCATGTATATACCCTATACAGAAAATGATCCTTAGCAAGAAATGATCTAAAGCATTTTTTCACATGTGGGCATATTCAATTGGAACAACCCATCCAATACAAGGCAATTTGTAGGCTACATCAGTGACCTAACCGGAATATAGCAACTTATATGTAACAGGAGAATATTCCGGTTGCACACTACCCTTCACACATGGAAACAGATTAGACAGGGTCTTGGCCTAACCAGAATATTCAACTTATTCCAAATTCGCTGTGCATGTAACCAGTCATTGTGTGTGCCAAGTGCTTGTGATTGGATTGGGTTGCCTGTGAGTGGTGTGTGAGGTGTGGCTTTGACTCTCTGTGTGTTTGCTCCTGACCTTGAACTCCAGACCCTGAAGCTCTCCAGCCGAGTTCTGGACAAGATCAGCACAGGAGAGCTGGTGAGCCTGATGTCAGCACATCTCAGCAAGTTTGATCAGGCAAGTCTGTGAGACACAGCCAGTCTGGAACAACCAGCCGCCTAGCACTGCCATGTGTATGACTAACACCTGATAGTACGGCGCGTCATATAGTGGGTTAAATTACCTGACAGCATGACTCATCTTGTATTGGCTATGCAATCAGTCATGCTCTTTACAGTAGGCTGTATATGATAATTTATCATTATCGATTTTACATAAGCGCACAGCCTCAAATAGAAATCAACACACACATCCTCAAATCATTAAAAACATTGCCTCAGTGTATTCTCAGCCTTTGCCAACGAACTAAATGATGCATCAACAACAGTGTGGCTGTCCAAGGTGGGTGCATGTCATAGGTTGCACGCTTGCCGTGAAGAACGAATGGCTGAACTTTGGATTCCCTCTGGAGGGTCGAGCCAGGGCGTTGAATGTTGATACACTTTGCAAGTGCTCTGAGGCAATTATCACCTGTACTACAGATGGAGGCTAACCACATACCGCCCTCCCTCTGTCCCGCCACAAGCCTCTCGCCTGCCTTTTTGGGTCCTGTATATAGACAAAGGATTTGCCATGCCACTTAACAATCAGACAATGTGTATCTGTGTGTGTGTGTGTGTGTGTGTGTGTGTACATATACAGTGTGTGACGTGAGTGTGTGTGTGTGTATGCGTAAATATACAGTGTGTGACGTGTGCGTGTGTGTGTGCATGCACTTGCGAGGGTGTTGGTAGGGGTGGGTGTGTTTTGCTGGTTTGTTTGCGTCTCTGTCGGAGTAGTGAGTATCAAAATAAATGCCTTTTTTAGAAGAGCCTTGGCAGTGTTATGGTCTGCCTTGGAAAAGACAGTCCAATTTGCTTGTGTCTGTTTGCTTGGTGTGCTATTTAAGACACAGTGAATGTAATGTAACACACACTAGTGTGTTGCTCACAAGCCCCACCATGCCATGTATTGGATCATTTACCAGAACACAGCCTTGCCTTTTGTTTTGTTGAACTCTTTTGGGCTTCAACTGTAGCTTTAAACTGCTGTATGTTTGTTGTATTACCTCTGAAAACAGTGTTCAAATCTTTTGTTGTTGCTTGGTAGTCATAGGGTATGCATCATTCTGAACATCAGTTGGTGATCTGTTTGTTCTTCATTTTGCGTCTGTTGTCTTTGTCCTAACAGTGCTGCACACTGTCTCTCTTCACAGAGCATGGGCATGGCACACTTTGTGTGGATCTCCCCGCTGCAGTGCATCCTGAGTGTTGGCTTGGTGTGGGAACTCATAGACGTCAATGGCTTCTGTGCTCTGGCTGCCATCTCATTGCTAGGCATCATCCAGGCTGGTCTGTCGCACAAGATGGGCCCTTACAAGTAGGTCACAACTCACAACAACTCTCATGTTCTCCCCGGAGGCTTTCTCACACAGGGACACATCAAAAAGAGAATTTAGAAATTGGCATTTCATCTCACCATTCAATTGAAATTGTTATGATTTAAATCCATTAGTGATTTCAACATAAACATGTTATTCGGTAAGCCACATGATGGGGCCCATATTTTTCATAATATTTAGCAGATGAACAGCTCTGACTTTGAGTGTATCTGTGCTGTTGTTGTTCAGGTAAATGGGTCAGATCACCATGTAATGTGATATTATACTCATTGCTTTGCTCTTAGTAGTGAAGCAGTGGAGACACATTCCTCCGTGGAGATGGGTCTGGACAGGTAGCCCTCATCTGCTCTCCAGATCGGCCGTGTGTGTATGTGTGTGCGTGCGTGCATGTATGTGTGTGTGTGTGTGTTTATGTGTGTGTTTGTGTGTGTGTGTGTGTGTGTGTGTGTGTGTGTCAGTGTGACTAGGAGAAATGTAAACAACACAGACATCACACACTAGCTGACAGGATCACTGAATGGCAATGCATCTCTACAGTCAGCCCTGCTGGAAGAGACCATTATCTAATCTTATTCATGAGCTTATTCTCACTAAAATACTCAGGAAGGCCAGAATAATAGTCATGTTTGTCTTTGTCATCCCAGGGCCCAGAGAGCCAAGCTGACCAGTAAAAGGCTTGCTTTAACTTCTGATATTATGGAGAACATTCACTCTGTGAAGGCCTACGGCTGGGAGGAGATTATGGAGACCATTATCAATAACATGAGAAAGTAAGAATCATTCCACACTATTAGCAACACTGTGAGAAAGTAGAAGAATCATTGAACATCTGAACACCATTCCACTGATCATCAGCTTCAACAGAACAAACCTTACCTAGAGGAACATGTTACCTTACCTTACAACAGTCTCTTACTGTAGAAACCAATCAGATCTTAAACTCAATTCTGTGTCTTTTCACTTAATGCGGAAGTAAAAATCCTGTAAGATCTTGTTAATGTCTAATAAATCCTTGATCTAAACTCATAAAAATATATTCTCTGTTGTCCAATTTACATGTAAGTCTAACTTCGGATTGTTAAACACTTTTCTGTGTGGAGAGAGGGGGCGTTAAGACTAACAGATCAGAATTTGAAAAGATCTTATTTATTTCAAAGATAAGACTGTTGCAAGAATTCCTCTGGGTAATTATTAAACCCTTGTGTGGTCAATGATTTCTTTGATATCTGCAATTAACAGGTTAACGGGATCGCTTGCTGTTATGGTTTGTGTAATAAATATGTCTGTGTACGCACAACTCTGTTTTGCCACACCCATTTTGGTCATAATTTTTATGACAGATTTTGTTTTCAAAGCAGGCCAATGTCAGCGCCATTCATTCATAAACCAGTTCAGAGAAATAAAACACGTCTTCCAAAGAAACATCCCATGTGCGTCATCTCATCTCATATGTGTGTGTGTGTGTGTGTGTGTGTGTGTGTGTGCGGTGGTGTGTGCTTCCAGGAAAGAGGTGAAGTTCACGCAGAAGATTGGCTCGCTGCGGTACTTCTACAGCTCGGCCTACTTCTTCTCGGCCATCTGGATCATCGTGGCGGCCGTCGTGCCTCACGCGCTTAGCCGAGGCATCATCCTGCGACGCATCTTCACCACGTTGTCCTACTGCATCGCCCTGCGCATCACAGTCACCCGCCAGCTGCCTGCATCCATCCAGATGTGGTACGACACCATCGGACTGCTTACAAAGATCGAGGTGCACCTCTGCTTTTACTGCTTGTATTCAGGGCAAATCAGTGTGTTTACAGGAACTTCAACTCAGATCTAGTTTCTTTTATTGTGTGTGTGTGTGTGTGTGTGAAGGTGTGTAAGTGTCTATAAAATTCATACTATAAACACCTTCGGGTGTGAGATCATGGTCTCACAGCAGTAACAATACTAGACTATATTGAACCCTCTCAAAGCCTAAATGTAGTGTTTCAACCAGAGCCCCTAAGTGGCCTCCACACGCCCTCCTCCTTGTGCTGATTACTTCACCTCAGGGGTGACACACATGTCTCTAGAGTACCACTATCACACTATCACACACTATCACACTCTCTTGCTGTCCCAGAGGTCACACTGTCAGTAGTAAAAGTCGATCTCCCCTCCCTCACACACACAGACACACACACACACACACACACATTCTGAGCTACATGGACTTTCACACAGTCTGAGGTGAGTTCACAGAGCCTGTGTGACAGTCTAAAGGTCTTTCAAACTCCAGTGAGAACCAATGGCTTCCCTGTTAGCCAGTGTGGGCCAGTGTGCTGTGCTGGGTGTCTGGGAAGCCAAGAGGTAGAGAGGCAGACTGACTTGCCTTAGTTGGTCTGCTCTTATCACAGATTGCACTTGCGGTCTGGAGAGCGTGTTGTGTTCTCTCCCAGTTTGTACCAGTGTATCTATTACATGCTCAGAACAGACGATTCTCTGCATTCTTACACGACTGTTTGTACTGTACTTTTGAGGCAAGGAGGGACTGATGTTGTGGCAAATGTGACCCCCCCCACACACACATACACACACACACACTCACACTCACACTCACTCACTCGTGCGAATTGGAGACTGATAATGGAGCGGGAGAGCTCCAGAAATCGCTACTTTTGCTGAAATAAATGCTTTGTTGTTTGTGCTTTCTTCACGCGCCAAAATACGACGGTCCAGGATTTTCTGAGCAAGGAGGAGTACAAGGTTCTGGAGTATGACCCCAACGCCACAGGCCTCAAGCTTATTAATGTCACGGCCTCATGGGATGAGGTAGGTGTTAAAACTTCAGTCATATGCTTCACTCATGTGCACACTGAAAATAATACATAAAAAATGAATTATAATTTATATATATATAATCTCATATATATATATATATATATATATATATATATATATATATATATATATATATATATATATATATACACACATACATATGTATACATACATATATACATATATCTTTTATTTTTTATGCTCCCTGCAATATTCAATTGTGCCTCCCCATTGCTTATTGCTTAAGCTACAATAGCCTATCCTTTTTCACTGTATGAAATAATTACTGAAGTAAACATTGCTACATTGCTAGAATAACCAGCCAACAAATAGACTACTAAGAAAAAGCTGTAAATGTTCCTATCAGTTATGAAAGCAAGGAAATGTGCGACTGCTATCAGACCATTAACACGTTATGACCATATTGTCTAGAAACCTAGAAAGTTTTACTCCCCCCCAATAAACACACACACATGTACACAAAGTTTTTATCTCTCCCAATGTTAGGTCTATGGCTAAGGCTTTGAAATAACTTAAATATGTTATATTCACTAGTTATCCTCAAAACAAATTAGGGCCCATTAGGACTCACTGCTAATAGTGTTTGTAATAAGTGTTTAATGATGAGGGAAAAGCTGGGTTCCCTAGTTCAGCATGTGACTGACATATTTGACATCCCTGTCAAATTTAGTACAACCTAATTCTTCCCATATTTGTGCTGTTTGTGTTTGCTGTTTGTTTGCACTGACTATTTGGTATGACAAACAAAGGTTTAACTTCATCTGAACACACATGTGACATGCCTGGCTCACTTTTCCCCACCTGCAGTAGGTCTAGTGTAGGCTAGCAGACACACACACACACACACACACACACACACACACACACACCTGCTGGTAACAATAAAGGGCTAAACAATAAAGGACTGAAAACAACTTCCTGAACAAAACACTTGCAAGTCCTAAAATGTAGCCAAAGTTATTGGGCTTCAGCAACCCTTCACTGGGGCCCCTTACACCCCTAAAAACTATAGCATTTATGTCAAGCATTGAGTCACAAGGAGATCTGGAGATCTCGAGTGGAACTCTATGATATCGCCAACATGTGCATAACTGGAAGTTTAAACTTAGTAATTCTCTGTGTAAAGATCTCAGGTAGACAATTGTGTAGCTGCAATGCACTGAATCGTCTACTGAAGTGGTGTGTGTGTCTTCCAATAAGACATCCCTTAGCATATTAGGAATCTTACTCCGTCTCTTGAGAATGGATGAAAGAGGCATTGCATTGATGTTCCCTTGGGCAGGGTATTGGGGAACTGTTTGACAAGATTCGTCGTGAGAACAAAGAAAAGGAGAACGGTCACATGAATGGCGATGCTAGACTCTTCTTCACCAATCTCTATGTGACGCCCGTACTTAGGAAGATCAACTTAACCTTGGAGAAGGGAGAGATGCTGGCCCTGGCTGGTTCCACAGGCTCTGGAAAGGTGCAGCATTTTCATTTAATCCACAGGATTAATAAAGTATTTATCAATATGTCAACCCACATAGAAAAGTTGACTGGGATTATACAAATATATAGGGACTTACATGGTCATTACATTATTCTATTAGGACAAATATTATCATATCTACTTTCAGGAGAACTTTTCTGGGTATCATCTATCTATCTATCTATCTATCTATCTATCTATCTATCTATCTATCTATCTATCTATCTATCTATCTATCTATCTATCGGTCTGTTTGTCTGTTCTATATACTGTGAGAGGGTATGGTCTTATTAACGATTAGAAATTAGAACGATTAGAAATTAATGATTAGAATAAGCATTGTGTTTTCCGTGTCTGCTTGATAAATATTGGATGTGTTTTAGAGTTCTCTGCTGATGACAGTGTTGGGAGAGCTGGCTCCATCTGAGGGCACCATTCGCCACAGCGGCCGGGTCTCCTACTCACCCCAGACTGCGTGGATCATGCCTGGCACCATCCGAGACAACATTCTATTTGGCCTCAGCTACGATGAGTTCCGCTACAACAGCGTTATCAAGGCCTGCCAGCTCGAGCAGGTAGCCACCCATGATCCAGCCTGCTTCTGTCTCACTGCTATATTCTAGACTTGCTGTCTATCTGTTTTCTCTCTCTCTCTCTCTCTCAGTCTCTTTCTTTCTTTTTTTTCTTTTTCCTTCCCTCCCTCTCTTTCTCTCTTTCTCTCTCCCTGTCATGTTCTCTCTCTCTCTCTCTCTCTCTCCTGTTTCTGACCTCCTCTCTCTCTGGCTGTGCCTCTCTGGCTCCATAGCACTAATCTTCCAGAACCTGTCCTGGCGCTTTAACTGAGGCTCTTTGTCTGGTGTGGAATTGTGTCCGATAACCCCTGAATGCTTCGGTCCACCCCTACCTGAGTTCTCCTGTGTCCTAATTGGCTCACCTGATATCCCCCACACGGAGTGGGCACGTTGACAGATAGGCATGTTGAGTGGGCATGCTGAGGGACGCCCTTGTAGAGTGGGCACCACCCTGAGAGATGCCCAGTAGAGTGGGCACCACCCTGAGAGACAGGCCAAAATGTCTAGTTCAGGATGTCTGTTCCAAACACTCCACACATAAGGCCATACTAGTAGGAGACTGCCCATGACCCACTCACTGACACACATACACAAACACACACGCGCACACACACACACACACACACACACACACACACAAACTGGCCATGCCAGTTGCAGGAGGCTGCCCATGACCCACCCGCTGACACACACACACACACGCACACATACACACACCCCTCATCCAGGGTGGCGTGTGATAACCTTCATGGTTATGGCCTCACATGTTGCCAGCAGCAGACTCCTTTTTTTTCATAAAAGATGTCCGCTAGCCTTGCAATTGGTCCATAAACACACCCTTGTTTCCTTGTTTTCAGAGCAAATAGCAGCACTGTGTCCACTGTGGGCACCCGAAGAGCTACATTAAAACAAACATTTTCACTGTCATGTTGATTCGCTCGACAGAAAGTAGTTTTGGCCTGCCAAGTTTATGAGACAATGATGGTCACCTGCACTTTCGGACCCACACACAGACACACACAAGCACACACGCACACACACACACACACACACACACAGCACTAGAGAGACAGCGAGTCTCATGAGCTTATTTGTGGGTCTTTAACAAATCAGCACATAACAAAGACAGAAGGAAATGCCTGCTGTGGGCTGCCTTGTTTTACTTAAACAAAGACAAGACTTTGGTGCCTGTAGTCTTGTCCTTTTGTTTAGCGCCCGTCGCTAGCGCTAGTGCAGCCTTGACTGGTGGCTTCCCTGGAGCTATAAACAGAGTGACATTTTGCCCTTCGCCAGCCTCCCCTCACCAACCACCCCACTGGACACCAGCAGCCGTGGGTTTATTTGTGTGCTTTTGTGAGACGCGCAGTGCCCATTTGTGTGCCTCTCTCTCTCTCTCTCTCTCTCCTACTCCTCTCTTCTCTTCCTCTCCCACTCCTGTTTGTTAACAATCCGCTTTGTTCACTCTGACTGCCTCGCCATCTGGGGAACAGCGCATGGGTGCAAACAGGTAGGCCCGGCCTGCAGTGCGTTAATCTCATCACTGTCACCTCATTCCCATTCTCTGGCCTTGCCCTTCGTCATGGCACTCACCCACTGGCCTGTGGTTCAGTCCCATTTTCCCCTCTGCTCCTCTTTGCCATAGCATTGCTGTCAGTCACATGGTGTGTGCAAGTCACAGACTGGAAGAAGGTCACCAGGCTACATCACCTGAATGACCTCATTTTCCTTCCTCATTTTTAGAAACATTATCTGTTTATTGTATCAATCTCTTTATTATTACTGCTATTATGATTAATTCACCATTAGTTCTTGTTTATAAAATAAGATTTATTGTCTGAGTTGGGTGCTTCCTCTTTGCTGCCTCTCCCACCCTCAGTACGGCATCTGAGGGGAGCAGGAAGACTTGCACTTGCTGCAGCAGCTTCTGTGTGACTGAAATTATGGTTTGCTTTGCAGGACTTGGCAGCGCTGCCAGAGAATGACAGGACTGCCCTGTCAGAGGGGGGGCTAAACCTGAGCGGGGGGCAAAAAGCCAGAGTGGCACTTGCCAGGTATGAAAAAACACCCAGACACACACACACACATGTTCACATACATTCATGCACCCACACATACATATACACACACGTTCACACACACACACACACACACACACACACACACAAACTCACAAATGCACATACACAAACACAAACACACACACATCCATTTTCACACACCTGAGCATCTCTCCACACATCTGACAAGACTCCAGCACCTGCTGTGATGGAGGTCAAAGGTTACTCCGGTTCAGACTGTGCCCCCTACTGTTTCATGGTCCCATAGAGGACAGGCAAGCCAGTTATGTACAGCGGTGTGAATAAACCCATCTTCATTGCGTCTGTCCACACCCCACATATGAGTAATGGAAGGCAGATACTTCCTTTCCTCAGCTACCTCCCCAGTCTGTAGGCCATTGAGATTCGACCCTTAATCACTCAGAAGTCATATCAGTGACATCCACATTTCATCGCGAGGCCTTGCCCCTTCCAGACTGTGATGAATTGCTCCTTTTATGACGTTGATTTTTCCAAGCTTACTTTGGCAGGACAGGCATACGTGCAAACAATAAAACATGCAATATATTTGCCTTGCTTGTGAAAATTCACCTCTGATTATGGCACAGTCTTTGTGCTTAAACATCCGAGTATCAGGGTGCAGTCAACCATCTCCTTTTGTTGTTATTGCCTCAGATTGCATGTGTTGGCCACTGATGTCCAGTTGTTAGCTAGTGCTGTGAGATCATCTGTGCTGTCTCATTACAGAGAAGTGGACTGTATAAGCATATCCATCCGTTAAGTAACTGTGAGATCATTTTTTTGCCTCCTGAAAGGGCTTATCTGGATTATATCAACCCATAGCCCTGTTGTTTGAAGTTGTCGAGTGTTGTTAGTTGGTATGAAGACAAAAGAATTTGGTACAACGTAAACCAAATAGTGAAACAGCAGCCAACACTAACTGACGAGGGTGTTCCTGTGCCCCCATCTGTTAGCGTCCGCTGCCAGTTTGCAAATTCAGTCATTGGTATGTTGTACCAAATGTTGTGGTTCTTATACCTACCAAAAGCACTTGGCAGCCTCAGAGAACAGGAATATGGGCTGACTGACTGCAGAGCACATGTGTAAGGACGCTGATGATCATCTGTTCTGTCTCTTTCCAGAGCTGTGTATAAGGATGCTGACGTCTACCTGTTGGACGCTCCCTTCACACATCTGGATATTGCCACAGAGAAAGAAATCTTTGAGAGGTGTGTGGAGTCCTGTCATATGTTTCACATGGGGGAGGGGAAAACTCAATGGTTTATGTGGGGAGGGGACGCCCTTCACTGATACTGATTTGAGCTACATAACTATCAGACTGTAGATAGAGATAGATAGATAGATAGATAGATAGATAGATAGATAGATAGATAGATAGATAGATAGATAGATAGATATTTTATTAATGCCAAAGGAAATTTAGGATAGATTTTATAACTTTATCACTCCTAACAACTTCAAAAGGCCCTTGAGCAGCTTCAGCATCTGCATAAATTATCAATCAAACTATCTGGAACTGACACAGATGTACCGTGTATCTGTTCAAGTTGAGGTTTTGTTGTGGTGACTGTTCAACAACAATTTGTCATACTGAACTTGAATCTTAACAGATGTTGTGTTGTGTTAAGTCTCTGCGGGCGGATGATCCAACTGAAATGTAACCTAATTAACCTCTATTAGTACTCTCTTAGAGTCTATGAGCCATGGTCGTGGTTAATGATGTGCTTCCTTTCTATCTCCAGATGTGTGTGCAAGCTCATGGCCTCCAAAACACGGGTGGTGGTCACCAGCAAGCTGGAGCACCTGAAGCGTGCAGATAAGATCCTGCTGCTGCACAATGGCGACTGCTTTTTCTATGGCACCTTCACAGAGCTGCATTCCCAACGGCCCGACTTCAGCTCTCTGCTGCTAGGCATGGAGGGCTATGACAACATCAAGGCAGAGCGCCGCACATCCATCCTGTCCGACACTCTGCGTCGCGTCTCCGTCGACGAGACGGCCGGCTACCGCTCGGAGCGACCCTCCTTCTGGCCGCCGGCACCCCCGCCCGTCTACGCAGAGCAGCGAGAGGAGCGACGGTCGTCCGTGCTGCTCAACCCGCTGGCTGCGGCTGCACGGAAGCTGTCCTTCATCCCCTCGTCCAGCTCGGCAGTGGGTGACGAGGACATGCTGGTGCGGAGACCGCCACCTGACCGGAAGCTGTCGCTCATGCCTGAGGATGAACTAGTGGATGAGTCTTTCTCGGGAGGAGACGTCTACCACAACCACGGCGTGCATATGGCTGGCCAGCGGCGGCAGTCAGTGCTGGACTTCATCACCAATGCTGGGGGAGGACGAGGCCCCCGGGACCCCCACCACTCCTCGTTCCGTCGGAAGATGTCCATCTTACCCCCGGGTGACCTGTCCTCTGAGGTGGACATCTATGCCCGCCGTCTCTCGGACGACTTCAATGAGGGCAACGACTTTGACTTCAGTGGGGACATGAGTGGCGAACACATTGAGGTGAATTAGGTTTTTAATATTATCCTCTTCAACTATCTTCTTTCTTACTTTCTTTCTTGTGCTCAGATGGATTTTCAGGACACTCAAAAGCACGATTTTCAACATTTGTTTGTCTTGTCAGGCTTGCTTTGCAGATCAGCACAATAAAGATGTCTTTGAAACGACCAAGTGGAACACATATATCCGCTATGTGTCCACCAACAAGAACCTCATCTACGTTCTTATCTTCATTCTCATAGTTTTTGCAGCTGAGGTATGTAAACATTTCCTGCAGTCTCTGCTCCGATCACTCTCTAACTTCTGTGGCCGCATCCACAAGCGGCACTCCTGTAAACATTCCTCTCTGTGTGCAGGTTGCCCTCTCCGTCCTTGCCATTTACTTGATCACAGAGTAAGTACTAATCTCATGTCCTTGTTGACAATTAAATAACTGCACAGTATCAACATGAGGGGCTGTTATGTCACCAGGATCACAATATTTGATTCTTCTTTGTCAGCTGACAGGGATCTTGTAATAGAAAAGGACATTTGATTCATTTCTTTTGTGTAAGATGAGATGGAAGATAAGACAAAACAAATGGAAAGTTCACTGATGTTCTGGGTCCTTCCACTTGTTTAGGCAGTATCAACAGCAGCAGTAGTTTCTAGGGGTCAGTCAATCAGATAAACACTGACTTCGGCACTTTGTGACATGAACAAAGTCTGGATGTAAATTGTCTACTAATCTATTCTAAATGAGTGCATTGTAGTCTCCAGACATGTAATGACACAGTATATGTTGATATACAACAATATGTATTGATGCTATGACAAATAACAGATAAATCCCAATGTCTCTCCTAATCCAAAGCCCTAAAGCCTCCAATTCATATTCAGCCCAAAACTAAGTTAAGAGCATACAATTCCAGAGAACTGACCACGATACTGACACACACCTGTCACTGCCGATGGCTCTACAGCCTCTTCAGCATGTTAAATGGGCCTCAAACCAGGCAGCAGAGACCTGCTGATATAGTGCTGCACATACTGCTCAGATTTGGGCCACAGACACTCACTGACAGGCCCAGCACTGTCAGATGTCCAGCCCTCAGTCTGGTGGTGCGCTCACTGCTAGTCTTTTAGGGTGCAGGGCTTGGAGTTAGGGAAGACATTGGGATTCAGGCTCTGGATGTGTAGCTTTCTCATTAGGACTACAAATCCCATGAGCCCCCTGGTAATTGTCTCACTTGGGCCTGTCTGTCAGTAAGGTCTGGAGTGAGGAACATCACTGGTTCAACTACAATGCTACGCACTACCCCAACATGACGCAGCCACAGCAGTTCTTCCCCGTCATCGTCACTCCAACCAGTATCTACTACATCATGTACATCTACGTGGGCACGTCCGAGAGCGTGCTGGCCATGGGCTTCCTCCGAGGCCTGCCGCTCGTCCACACCATGATCACCATCTCCATGAGGCTCCATGAGAAGATGCTGGCGGCTGTGCTGAGAGCACCTATGGCTGTGCTCAACACAATGAAGACAGGTGAGCTCTTTGGATCACCAGCTGTGGTCATTTAACTTGTGCTCATTGCTATAAAGTCAGGTGAGTGCTTTGAATGACCAGCTGTGGTCAATGAACCAATGCTCAACACAGCGAAAAAAGGTGAGGTCTTAGGACCAACTGTACTCAGCTGACTCACAGTGCCCCCCTTGAACCTTTAAAGGGATTCCTGGCTCTTGGCTTAATGAGATTGATGCTGGTGTCAGCTACATGAACATGATTTAAAAACACTATTTCGGCCATTGTTTTAAAAAGTGACATCACCTGGTTGAATCTAATCAAGGTCCAATCAAGGTCCAGAAGTCAAGCTGTTGCTTCAATTTCCTTCAGTTTCAACCAGGTGATCACGTGGTCACGTTTTACCCAGAAAGCATTGAGACATAAACACAATGGCAGTTTACAAGCTCTGCAAATTAAGTTTTAACAAAAAATAAAGCATTTTAGTTGATAATCTAGTTGACACCAAAGTCAGTCTTATAAGAATGTCTATAACATGTCTTACCAGTCAGGGATCATTTTAAAGACTCCAGACAAACAAAGCAGATTCATCTTTTAGGGTCAGGGCTGGGTTCCGGGCATGGATGGGGGAGGGCATTGGGACTTATCTAACCTAAGACCAATGAATGCCTCTAACCCGTTATTTAAAAGGAAAAGATAAGAAAGCAACCTTATTTGCAGCCATTCTTACTGAATTTATCATATACCCAGTTATTGAAGTCAAAGAATCTTGTGCCAGTATTGCTGACAGTCTTAGGTCTGAGGCGGTGGGTTCGATCCAGCTTTATGCTCTTTGAACCACCAGTCCTTGTTCATTTTACCTGAGGCCAGTTCACTTCCAAATCAAAGGATCAAAGAAGAAAAACAAGCTTGCTTCAGTCTCATTAGATTACTCCTAGACAAACAGTTATTGAAGTCAAAGCCGCTTGTATTGTGCTCTTGGTCATACCTGGCAGTAGTCTCATCCCTCTCTGGGTCTCCAGAGCTGGTTCACTGGGCTAGCTAGACTCAGACTGTTTGTTCTAACCCCTCCCTGTGTCTCCTAGGTCGCATCATGAACCGCTTTACCAAAGACATGGCCACCATTGACGACATGCTTCCGCTCCTCATGTTTGACCTTATCCAGGTAGAGTCAAGTGGTGTTTACCTATAAAAATCCCTCTCTTTTCATCTCCTAATGGCAGTCAAGAAATATGCTATGTCTTTGAGAGATCATGAAGTGTGCCACGAGGCACCACAAAGTCCTGCACAGCTTTTCCTGTGCTGGTATTTGCCCTGTGGTTTAGTTTTTGTAAAATATTTTGAAGACCATTAAAGGCTATGCTGAGGTTGGAGGATGCCAAGAATCTGCTAATGGTTTGATGTTCTTGGTTTCCCTCCAGCTCTTCCTGATTGTGGTCGGTTGCTTGTTGGTGGTGACCATCCTGCGGCCCTACATTTACCTTGCCGCGACACCACTGGCTATCGTCTTCATGCTTATGAGAAAGTACTTCCTGCGTACAGGCCAGCAGCTGAAACAGCTTGAGACTGAAGGTGAGGAAGTGTTGGCAACATCCCGAGGGCATGGTGACACATGGTAGCAGGGGCAATATATACGCCAAATGGATCAATATCCACTGATGATGTTTTAGGATACAACTGTTGCTGAAGTTACAGTTCCAGTAGTGCATTTATTACATTCACTAGCATTGTATATTTATGAAAGCATAGGAAAAATCCTTAGGGGTTTTCTGAAACAGAAAGAAATGTATACTTTATATATGTCTGGGTATGTGTGTGTCTGTGTGTGTGTGTGAGGTCCTGTGCGTGTGTGTGTGTGTGTGTGAGGTCCTGTGCATGCATGGAGTGTGTGACATTGGAAAGGGGTCATGCAGGAGGCAACTGAAGACGGTCAGGCCTCTGTCACGCTGATCTGTCTCTTTTACTCTGTCTGTCTCTTTCACGCTGATCTGTCTCTTTTACTCTGTCTGTCTCTTTCACGCTGATCTGTCTTTCTCTCTCTGTCCTGCATCCACTCTTCCCCTTCCGCTACGGCTCCTTTTACTCTCTGCTCTTGCACTGGCCCTGATGTGTGGCACTGGGCCAGGGACATGGAAACACCAACACACATGCACGAGAGACAGAGAGAGAGAGAGAGAGATGTTGATGGTTAAATGTTCTCTTTAGTGGGGCAGAAACAGGGTGGAGGAGAGGATGGATGAGTCAGGCAGAGAAGCGGGAGGTTGTTGATCACTGAGGAAGTGGCCTGGGTGGGACTGGGATGGAGGGTAGAGGGATGGCCTATGCAGCTCTTGCTCTCTCTCTCTATCTCGCTCTTTCTCTGTCCCTCTCTCTCTCTCTCTCTCGGTCTCGTTCTTTCTCTGTTCCTCTCTCTCTTGCTCTCTCTCTCTGTCTCACTCTTTCTCTGTCTCTCTCTCTCTCTCTATTTTGCTCTCTCTCTCTCTCTGCTACTGTTCCCTTTCACTTTCTCTAGTCTTTGGCATAAACTCTAAGAGCTGGTCTTTCTGTCTGTCTGTCTGTCTGTCTGTCTGTCTGTTGGGTCTGCAAGGGCCTGAAGGTCATTCCAGCTGTGTTGTGTGAGAGTCCGCCTGCGTGCTGTATGCCACAAGCACTTTCCGCCACTGAGCAAACAGACAGGGAGCTGGGCTGGGCACTGAAAACAGAGAGATAATGGGGGGGGGGGACAAGAGTGTGGACGGATGGCTTAAGAGGGATTTCCTCTCTTGCCATCCTGACATCATTCTCTCAGTGGCCCCCTTCGTTGCCGTAAGGTGACGGGTTGAAGGGTACGGCGCGGAGGTCAGAAGGGTGGGGTCACCTCTGATACAATACAGCAAATGGTTCTGTCTTTTTAAGGACTGATCAGTGGCTGTTGGGGGTGGAGGAGCTGTGTGTGTGTGTGGTGGGGGGGACAGACATGACAGACAGGGTCTCTCTCCGACGCTGAGATGGAATGTGCGGAATGACAGCACGGCCATCTCTCTCGGTCCGTCCCATCCAATCCGTAGCATGGCCCAAAACAACAGAGTTTTTATGAGCTACTGGAGAGTGAAAGAGCATCGGCTTTATTCCTTCCTTCCTCCTCTCTTTCATCCCCTTCCTCCCTCCCTCACAGCACTGAACTTTGGCCACTGAAAAATAATCATGACATGAAAAAAGAATCATAGATACGTTGTCCGTTGTCTTTTGAAACTTTTATACTACCGTACATGGCGGGATTCAACACTGCTCTGTTCAATTATAATTTTTTATTCAGATATTTGTCTGTTTGTTTTCATTGGGTTTTGTTGAAACAAAGAACAAATGCTGGTTCTCCAAATAGTTGATTTGGCGTTTTCCTTTCTTACTGAACTCTTCCAAAACTCTTCCAATAGGTTAACATGAGATCAAGTAATTACGCATGTCTTCAAATTGACCTTAAAACGAAGGAGTTATGTTTATCAGATGTTTTGTCTTGCTCTCTTTTTCTCTCCCACTCTCTGTTTTTCCTCTCTTTCTCTCTCTTTAATCTGTGGATGTCCATGTGAATGCATTATATGCGGATCCCCATTGCCATGGCTCATATGTTTACTGTAAATGGGGCAATGATGCTGGGTTTTTTGATGACATTTAATAGACAGGTGTTAAACATCTCTCTGTCTCTGCCCCTCTCTCTTTGTCCATCTCCTTCTTTCTCTTTTTGTCTCCCCCCCCTCTTCATATGCTTCTCTCTATATATATATTTCTCTATCTCTCCCTCTCCCTCTCTCACTTTCTCCATCTCTCTCCTACTCTCGCTTTCTCTTCTAGCTCGGAGCCCAATCTTTTCCCACCTCATTATCTCCATGAAGGGTCTGTGGACAATCCGGGCCTTTGGGCGGCAGGCCTACTTTGAGGGGCAGTTTGAGAAGGCCCTGAACACCCACACAGCCACTTGGTTCCTCTATTTGTCCACCCTGCGCTGGTTCCTGTTCAGGGCCGACATCATCTTTACACTTTTCTTCACCCTGGCTGCCTGGATTGCAGTGGGAACCACCAGTAAGGCTCCCCTCTCAAGTTCAATTCAATTCATTCCAGTTCAAGAAAGCGTAATCGGTGTTGAACTCTACAATGACATTGCAAAGAACATGACGTTCATGCTCTCTTTCTTTCATCTCTCTCTGTGTCCCTCTTCTCTCTCTCTCTCCCTCATTTGCGGTGTGTGTGTGTGTGTGTGTGTGTGTGTGTTTGATTTGACAGAGGACCAAAATGTCGGTGAGGTTGGAATCATTGTGGTGATGGCTATGCTTATCAATAACACTTTCCAATGGTGTGTGGTCACCAGCATCGCTGTGGATGGAATGGTATGTACTGTGCTCAGGAACACATAACATTACACCCATAAAACACACACACACACACACACACACACACACAGACTGCGAATGAGGGAGAGAGAGAGAGAGAAGAGGGACAGAGAGCATGAGCTTCATGTAATTTACAATGTCATTGTAGGGTTCAATGCCGATTACACAGACCCACACATACTCTTACACATACACAGTTACAGTAAGGCATTTGTAAACAATAACTGCATAAAATTGCAAATGTTAGTACGTCACATTAACAAATACTGTAGACGCCATATAAATATTTTAGATCAGTAAGATGCATTAAGACAGCTCTGTATGTTTGTGTGTGTGTATGTGTGTGTTTATGTGTGTGTGCGCACAGCTGGCTGGAACCTCTAATAAGATGCAGAAGTTGTCTTGTACCATGGGAGGTTGGCAGAGTCCTAGTGGTGCAGTGGGCAGTGTGCGTGTGTATGTGTGTGTGTGTGTGGGCTGATGTAATTTCCACACTGGAAGCTTTATGGCTGACTTGTGTCTGACAGATCTTATCAGAGCTCTGGCCACAGGGGTCCCTTTGACCTCTGGAAGTGTGCTCCCCACACACACACACACACACACACACACTCCACTGAAGCCCATGGAGGATAGGAGGGAGGGGTGAAAGGTGAGGGGGCTTGTCGGCCATATTTTCACCCAGCCCTAGCTCTTGTTAGTGTCAGTGTACTGTGAGCAAACTCTCTTTCAACCGCACTTAGGCAAGCACGCACAAATGAGCCACACACTCTGAGGTGTACACACGAAAGGACACATCCGCGCGCACACACACACACACACACACACACACACACACAGGAGCTCACTAACCTCCTTAACCTGACCACAAAGTCAGGCTTCATTTGTTAGACCAAACAAACCATTGAGAGGCTGAACGCAACTAATGACCTCATAACCTCTTTTTTTCCCCCCAACCCCTGGCTAACTCCCTCACCAAACACACACACACACAACACACTCCAGATGCGCTCTGTGGACCGAGTCTTCAAGTTCATCGACCTGCCATCTGAAGAGCCCAAGACGGATGGGCCGGGCTCTGGGGAAGGCGGCAAGGACAAAGGCAAGGACCTGGTCATTGAGAACATGGACGCCTGGGCAGACAACTCCTGGCCCAACCAAGGGCAGCTGGATGTGCAGAAGCTCTCTGTGAAGTACACCGAAGTGGGCCAGACCATCATCAAAGACCTCTGCTTCACTGTGGAGGGACGCCACCGGGTAGGGCAAGAAATACACACTTCAACAAATAGATATGCTGAAGGACATCCTGTGTCCACTTCAAATACATATCTAGAGATTGTATTGTTTTATTTGATGTGTTATTGCACGTTGTTGATACATATACATATACTGTGTGGGACCATATATTCAGTTGTGTATGATAGCATCTGTAAAATATGTCACTGTGGGTCTAAGTGACTAATGGGAGTAAGGTCCAGTATATGAGTGAGATGATGAGAGAACCATCAAGTGTGTTATTTTATTTCTCGTTATGTTATTTATGCTCATGGCCCTCACAGCGTCCCTTTGTTTACATTCACCCACTAGATGAAGTTCATCAGTGCTGTTTTTGCATCTAGTACTGTGCTGTAGCGCTCACTCACAAATGAGGGAAAATGAATAGATTGTTAAGTGGCCCCTTTGAGTAGATGCTCGGATCGCATGGGAGTGTGTGTGGTTGGTGTGACGTACTGGGAGATGCTTAGCTGTCCTCAGGGGCTCGTCATTAAGGAGATAAAGCAGTCGCTCCCCCGCCTGTGCTGTAATGAACCCATGGGGGACTAGCGCCACACCGCTAGCTGACAGTGAGTTCACTCAGAAGGCCATCAGGCCCATTAGCATGTCAGGCTAATGGCTTGAGCGCCGCTAAGCACAGGCCGACAGGGAGAGAAGAAAGCCTCTCCTCTCGCCTGTTCTACACTCCCTCAACAACCTTCCTGCCACCTAGAGGTTTGCTTCAGCAAATGTTGTTGCCAACAAAACGTAGGCCATGTTTACACGTATCTAGATATTTTTATAAAGGCATATTTTTTATTCGTTTGGGCTTTTTGTTTACGCATAATCAGAGTTTTAAGGTCAGTTTACACCTGGAACGACAACTATACGATATTTACTACAACGATAGTTCCGTCCACACTGACCGAGGAGAACATACGCCTGTTTTCATGTGAATGAGCTGATGTCTAAAACTCCATGGGTTCTGATTGGCTGTCAACCTTTTGTCATCCAAAAAATCTCTCTGTAAGTGAATATCGTTGCACATGGCACAGCTGTGGTCTGGACGTTGTCACTGATATTAATTAGAGCGATATTTATCTGTCGTTATAGTTATCTTTGTTGGTGTGAACGGTCATATATTGATATATATTGATAAAATCTATAATTTATTACAAATATCTAGATAAATGTAAACAAGCCTTTAAAGACCTAAGTAGAAAAGCTCCATTTAAAATGCCTCCATGTCTGTGATAGTGACCCTTTCTGAGTTTTGTGCTGCTTGTATTTCATGTATGGTGTAGTGACAAACCAACTTTGACAAAACAAAGAACTGTGGTGCACAACATGTCTGAAATCATTGTGTGACTATGTTTTTGTGACATAGCTCCTTTAAGTTTTGCCTACTCAACAAAATGGAGTCAGTGGGTCATAGGTTTATTAAGGAGTGTGCTTGACTTGGCAGAGGTGATCTAAAGGAAATGGACTGGGAATAAGATGAGGAGGGTCAGAGGATATTTGTAAAGTGTCATGCATAAATGTTATGTGGATAAGAACTGTGTTTTTTAAAAACATGTTTTTCTATCTATGTGTGTGTGTGTGTGTGTGTGTGTGTGTCTGTGTGTTTGACTTCCCTGTCAGATGGGTCTTTTGGGACGGACTGGCTCCGGAAAGAGTACTCTCTTCAACGGGCTCCTGCGGCTGGCTCACACAACCGGTGAGGTCCTCATTGATGACATGTCCTGGAACAACATGCCTCTGAAGGTCTGGAGACGTGCCTTTGGTGTCATCCCACAGGTACAAGAATGCTTAACACCACCAGATGTTCACAGTCTAATCTGTAGAAATAGCCATCATGCAAATTCATTTTCAATAATGAACATGTATGACTGTAACCAGTAAATATCAAAGTCCCCCTTAACTAGCTTCAGAGACTTAACTGGTAGAAATAACTAGTCTCAGAGAGTTAAAGGGGACATAGAATGGATGAATGGACTATTGTATCTTGTTCTCTGATGTCATAGAATATATTCAACTTGAATTGATCAAAAATTAGCTCAAGCTCAATTTTGCAAGCCTAATTAAAACCTTATATTTAGGCTGGGTATTAAAATGGTCCTTTTGGCTAAATGGCGCTCCCTTTGGCAACCACAATTTAACTACAATGGCTTTGTGCTATTTGACATCACTTGTAGGCTTTATTCTAATCCGCCCATGTTTTAGTGGCCATTTTTAAGTTCATGATTTCCATATAAGGGAGGGCACCACCATGTCTCATGTTCATGATAGCTCTTTGGCCAAACACAACCTCTCCTAATTCTTCAAAAGCAAAAATGTTTTTTCATTCTATCTCTCCATTAACTGGTAGGAATCAGCTAATCATGAAGCTGATTCATGTTAGTTAGTCTTTGAGCGGCTTAGGGCTCAGAATGGACATAGGGATCTCCACAACTCCACAGTCCCACAGTCAGCATGTTGACCATGCGCTCATCTTTTCCTGTGGTTCACAGAAAGTCTTCATCTTTACCGGAAGTTTCCGCATGAATCTGGACCCCGATGGCCGCCACAGTGATGAGGAGCTCTGGAAGGTCACTGAGGAGGTGTGTTCTTCTGCACACACTGACACCTAGTGGCAAGGAAGGGACTACAGCACAGGCGGCAACATGTCGTATTGAAATCGTTAAAAAACACACACACACACACACATCCAGAGGGCGTTGAGCTGTGGATGGCACTGGTGTCTGTGCTACGTTTGGGTTTGGGTCTGACCTGTGGTGGTTTCCCAGTTCTGCCCCATCTATTACTTCCTTAGCCTCTCTTTCCTTTTGCCTCAAAGGACAGCAAGACGTGTTTTAAGAAGACCACAAAACATACTTTCAGACATAAAAAAACAATGACAAAAAATCCCATTCTCTGTGTGTAGGACGGCAGCACTGTCACAGTCATAGACAGTCAGTTATACCAAGCAAACTCGCTCCTCTCCTCTCTTTTCCTCCCCTCTCTTCTCCTCTCTTCTCCTCTCCTCCCCTCTCCTCTCTTCTCCTCTCCTCTCTTCTCCTCCCCTCTCTTCTCTTCTCTTCCACTAATGCTTGACTAGAATGACACTGATGATATCACACTCAACCTAATACTCAGATTGCCTTCAAGAGTTCCATGATAGCAGGTGGTAATAAGCAGTACACTTAGGTAAATCTGTGCAGTTTGCATTAATTCGGTTTCATTCTGGCACTGGTGTCATTGTGTTGCTCCACGTTCCTCCCTGTGAGCAGGTGGGCCTGAAGTCAGTGATTGAGCAGTTCCCCGACAAACTGGACTTCCAGCTGGAGTATGGAGGCCACGTCCTGAGCCACGGACACAAACAGCTCATGTGCCTGGCCCGCTCTATACTGCGCCGGGCCCGGATACTGCTGCTGGATGAACCCAGCGCTCATCTGGACCCCATGTGAGTTTGAGGTTGGATGTTTGGGGGGGATTTGTTATAGATAGACACCTTGTCACCCCTCTGACCCAGGTTGGAAGCTGGGTGGGTATTCATATTAGTCATCATAAATAAAAGGTTAAAAAATATTATTATAATACCTTCTGAGCAGTCATGAGTGTATAAACAGTTACTAATAATAATGACAATAACTATTAATCTTTGTGAATGCAGTCTAACCCTTTATGAGTATGTTCATAATGCCTACTGTTGCTAAAATTAGATTTACAGTATGATTTATCTTTTGGATATCCAGTGTATTTTAACTTTGTCAATGTAAAAAAAAAAAATAATAATAAGACCACTGCGGCTGTTCATGTACCTCTGAACTGAAGTTGTGATTGGGATGAGAAGATATTTGGGTTTGGATTTGATTCCTTGTATTTATGTGTGTGTGTGCTCTCCTCCTTTAGAACTATAAAGGCCCTGAAGACCACACTGCGTGACTCCTTCTCCACCTGCACCATCCTGATGTCCGAGCACAGAATGGAGACGCTGCTGGAGTGCCAGTCTTTCCTGGTGAGTGCTCTCTCTCTCTCACTCTCTCCCTCTTTCTCTCTCTCTCTCTCCCTCTTTCTCTCTCTCTCTCTCTCCCTCATTCTCTCCCTTTCTCTCACGTCCTGTTCTATCACACGGGCAGGCCCGTATGGGTGTCAGTGACACAAACACAAACGTTTGATGTGGTGTGATCTGTCCCAGCTCCCACTGACCTTTTCTACTGTTGTTCCTCCAAAACAGACCTGCCCTTTTATTTCATCAGCCTTCTTCCTGGTACTGTCCACTTGTGACAATTAACCTCTAATAATCTCCTCCCAAGATAAGATTAATGTCCTGTCTGATACAGGGTCATGCTGATTAATTTGTGTGCTTGCTAACATTTGACTGGCAGCGGGTGGCTCCCTTGGCCCCGTGTCACCCCTGGCCTTGACAATCTTGGTATTTGTTTTGAAGATACCAACCAGCCAACTGTGTATCAGGGGAAAGCAATCACCCACTGCTTACATAACACATTTGCAAGAAATGTCATGTGTTATATTTTGTCAAGGAAAATCAGAAAAATATCATTTTCCTCGGGGCATTTAGTTTGATACAAGTCATTCAGTCTTCATTTCTGGCTCATGCTGTAATGCATACATGACTAGCAGTGCCTAATTTGATCATGGGGGATATTTTCCCTTTATTTATGGCCTTACGTAAACAGGGTATGGAAATTGCATTTGTTAAATGTTTGGGATTAGGGTGCAGACACTAGAGACGATTTGAAAGCGATTTGTTCATCTATTCACAGAATTTGTTCATCTTTGTCTCACGCTAAATAAGGTTATGAAACTTTGCTTGTTCACCATCAGTCTCCACTGTATGATTGGCTGTTTTAGTTGCTGGACCAAAACACGGCAAAGACGTTTGACTCCATCCAGAAGCTGCTGAATGAGACGAGCCACCTGAAGCAGGCCATCAGCCCAGCCGATCGCCTCAGGCTCTTCCCTCGACGCAACTCCAGCATGCGCGTGCCCCAGCCCAAGATCAGTGCTGTGGCCCTCACTCTGGAGGAGGAGGCTGAGGACGAGGTCCAGGACACCCGTTTGTAAGCGCCTCCAGTAAGCGCCTCCAAGCTCGGCAGACCAGGGGTCAGGAGCTACGGACGGGAGAGCGAGAGAGACTGAGAGAGACAGATGGAGAGTGTGTGTGTGTGTGTGTGTGTGTGTGTGTGTGAGTGAGTGAGAGAGACACACACATAATGTGTGTGTGTGTGTTTGTGGGTGTGAAACAGAGAGAGAAAAGAGTGTGTGTGACTGTGTCTGTGTGTGTGAAAGAGAGAAAGAGAATGTTTGTGTGTGTGTGTGTGTGTGAGTGAGAGACACACACATAATATATATTTGTGTGTGCGTGAGACAGAGAGAAAAGAGGGTGTGTGTGTGTGAGAGAGAGAGAGAGAGAAAGATGGGGATGAATGTAAGGAGCTTCTATTGGCAGCAGGTCATCTTCCTGCACCAGACCTGCTGCTGGCCTCCACTCAGAGACTCAATAGAACATATTCGTTTGGACCCCTCCAAGAACCCACAGAGACTCAATAGAACATACTGGTTTGGACCCCTGCAAGAACCCACAGAGACTCAATAGAACATACTCATTTGGACCCAGACCGAATAGAACCCAAGGCCTAACTCAGCCCTAACTCAATCAACTCTTATTCCATATCTCAGTGGACACTCATAGGTACTGCTTTGACATCATACTGTATAGATATATCTGAAAGCAATCTTTTCTTTGTGTGAGAGTTGGCTGTTCTAGACAGCAAGGGTAAAGTCTTTGATAAGAGGTTATTAATTAAGCTGAACATGATCTTATCTGCCTCAACGTGTCTTGTATGAGGTCTATGCAAAAAAGGTACTTTAATACTTTGTATACAACAGTATACAACAAGCCCTTTCCTCTCCTGTGCCTCCTGTTTCATATGAGATAACTGTATAGTCTTCTTTAGTCCAGCCTCTCTATACCAGACACTTTAGACGGGGGAGTTTGGTAAGTGTACTGTACCTTGACTGGAGCCTCGAAATGTGATTGTGTCAAGGTTATTTTTTTACTTTGTAAATTAAGAGTTATTTGTCTCAGTTGCTTGTATTCATCGCAACGATCTTGTTGATATAAAAAGCAAATGTAAGTAAACTGTGAGTTTCTCAACACACATGAAATGGTGGCATTCTCAGACAAAACATGGGCATTTCTCTTACTGATGAGTGGGAGTAGCCATCCAAGTCCAAATGTTTATAGAATTGATCTGAGATGTATGAGCTGGTCTGTGATGCATCTGCAATGTTCCTCATGTACTTTCCTTATTTACCTGGCAGTGTGATCCAGTACAGACTCAGGTAGCTGGATCTGAAATGTCTCTCTGCACAATAATGCTGAATAATACAGTATGTCCTGTCCCTTTAAGACACATTTAAACCTGTCATCAGAAGCACATCAGTCTTTCCCACCCTAAGCTCAGTACAGGACATCAGGCTGGACAGTTCTAGATGCTTCTGGAAAGAGAGATTATGACATGTGTGTGATATCACAGTGTAGAGCAAGTTATGCTGATTGTCATTTTGGCTCATGGACTGAATAGGTTTATGATGTCCTTTGAAATAGTTAATGCTAATAGTTAATGACCCTTTTGTGAACAAACACACAAACATGAATCTAAAAATGACAATTGTTCTGTTTTAAATTTACAAGTGTCTTAGTGTGCTGCTTTGCAGGCTGTGAAATTGGTTAATGATGTTGAAGAATCTTATTTGTTACTACAACACATTACCAACTTTAGAAAGTCAGCTCAGCTTTGTGTATTCATAGGAAGACCAACGTTCAAATTGTATAATATGTATTTTTTCCTGAGGAAATGATTTCTGCAATCAATTTGTTTTCCATTAAAATGATTTTGAGAGACACATTGTGTGTATTGGAACTGTTTTTCATGTACACAGACACAGATTTGTTATTGGGAGTAACAGTGCTGTTTTTAATTGTTGTGCTTGAGGGAAGCAGGGCATGTTTCTGAAACGTCATCAGACAGGTATCATACAGTTCAACACCAAAGGTTGACTAAAATCTCTTCTGTACATATCAACAATGGGAACTGAGAAAAATACTGGTTGTTTAAAAGTGTCAGGAGAATGCTAATGAAAGTAAAAGAGCGAGTGAAAAAAAAAAAAGAGGGAAAAGAGAAACGCGTTGTTGCGCTGCGCTAACTCAGAGTGGAGATTCACACATGGCCACCTTAAGCCAGCCGCGACTCAGGTGGAAACAGAAAGATCAAATATTTATTATGGCTTACAGTCAAAACAGAAAATGTCTTGTGTTTGCAATTATGTTACTTATTGCCACATTCCATTCACTTTGAAACAAGTGAAAAAGTTAAGAACCAAATATTTCATATTACAAACATGTACAATATTTTTTGACCTGTTTTTTTGCCTTTTCGTATGTACTGTACAAGCATACTATCACATACACTAATCTATATAGCATTTAAACTTCCTAAGTTTTATTTACACATATTTGGTAAAACCCTGATTAATGTCAACAGTACTTAAACCAACCTTGCAACTATTTAAACATAAACACTTTCATATTTGAAAATACTTAACAGCAAAAAACAAAAAAAATGCTTTTCTTGCTTTGATCCAAAACATTTTTTGCCTCAAGGCAAAGAGCTGTTCAAGCACTTCTCATGACAGACACATCCCTGCTTAGTTGCTCATATTCACACCATCTTCTCATCCACCCACATTTAATACTTCAGTAGAATATAATAAAACTATGGTCCCCAAGTACACAATGTCATATAGTGTAAGAAGTACTGGTAACAAGTACAAATACTGAAAGGCTGTCAGTAAACTAACTTCACAACATGGAGGGAAGTCACTACTGGGGTGATGTGGCACTGGGGGGGGGGGGGGTGGTCAGGGAGAGGGGTAAGGAGTCTACCCCTGGTTGTTGTAGTTTTCATGCAAATTTGGGTGCAGGATCCAGATCTGCTCGTGTGATTGACTGAGGGTGTTGTTGTTGTTGTTTATTGGGGGGTTGGTGTTGGTGGGCAGGGTCTGCCTAGTTCTGCTGCTCGTGTGGGCTTTGCTGGGGGGGCGGGGGCTGGAGGCGCTCTGGGGGTGAGGAGGAAGGACACTGCTGCTGCTGCTGCTGCCGCCGCTGACCGCTCGGGGCATGCCGGCCGCTCGCTGAGGCCCCCTGCTGCTGGGCACAGGGAGCTGTGACTTGGGACGTGTGGCCCGTCTCTCCCCCTGGGGGGTGAGAGGGGTCACCGTGGCCGTAACAGTCGCGGTCGGGGTTGGGGTTGGAGTCGGAGTCGGAGTCGAGGTCGAAGATGAGGCGCTAGCCGTGGCTGGAGTGGACGCACTCTTGGAGAATCGACTGTCAGTCTGCAAAGGTAGAACAGCAAGAAATAACAGTCAGTGCTCAGTCAGTAATAACAGTCAGTGCTCAGTCAGTAATAACAGTCAGTGCTCAGTCAGTAATAACAGTCAGTGCTCAGTCAGTAATAACAGTCAGTGCTTAGTCTGTTGTAACAGTGAGTGCTCAGTCAGTCATATCAATCAGTGATTGGTCTGCAATAACAGTGCTTAGTTATATTATCAGTCAGTGCTCAGTCAGTAATAACAGTCAAAGCTTACTCTGTAGTAACGGTCAGGGATTAGTCTGTAACAGTCAGTAATGAGCACTGATAAAACAGTGCCAAAGGCTGTGTTCTAAACTGAGAAAATGTTGTCTACTAAGCAAGCGTTCTGTGTCAGCAAGGCATCAGTCCCAATCACATAAATGCATAAAAATATTGCCTTCTAAGGCACCGTCGTTTTGTCCAGTTTTGAAGGCAGCATGCATGTTTCCTTCATGCTCCCTTCAACATCCAAAAATCTATCAAATTAAGGAGTTAGCTGTCAGTATTTAGTTGCAACAGCGTTTCGACAAAGGATGGCATTCGATTTAGCCAGGTTGCCCACAATGGTTTTTGCCTGCTACAGTGACTTGTTAGACAGTGAAAACAGCAAGGCACCAAGTAACTACCTCCTCAGTGCTCTGTAATGTGGTAATCAGCACTTCGAGCAGAGCTGTGTTTTGTCAGCAAACCTCTTACAGCTGACATCATAACAGTCAGAAAAGGTCAATCTTTTTTCACATTTTTCAAGACCAACAGCATACTCCCACACAGGACACAGGAGCCTTCCTCACAATTAAACACCAGATCAAGCAGTTGTCTGACCTGAAGAAACACCAAAGGGACTGAACTGGATACTTCTGTCTGGAGAGTGTTGTACAAGTTCAAATGTCCTGGTGCTACACCCTAATGTAATGTTACTTCTAGCTAAGTGGCTGAAGGATCCAGCACTAAGCATTTGTAATCCACTCCAGACCCAGGAAAACTCACTTTAAAATGTGATATGTGATATGTAATTTATTTAATTTTAGACCATGTACAATTGATTACTTTGTACAAACATAACTGTTGCCATTTGATGCATTGCACCAGAGTTAGCCTCAGGCTCGTTTACATCTGCAGTCCCCATATGTGATGTGATGAATGTAACATGTTTTGGCAAGTGATGGTTGAGTGTATGTGAATGCTATGCTTGCTGTGGGCTGCAGTACCGTCTGGGCCCCAGTGGGACGGATGGTGGGTAAGTCTTTACTAGTGGTGGGGGTCTGGGGCTGGACCACGAGCTCCTCGTTGTTGTTGTTGTTGTTGTTGTTGTTATTCAGCTCAGTATGTCCATGTGTGGAGCCAGGGAACACAATGAAGTCCTCTTTGGAGTTGGCAATCTGCAACACACACACACACACACACACACACACACACACACAGTCAGGAATACGTTCTTACAATAACTACTAGGTATGCGCATGTCTGTCTATGTACTCTAGCTATGACAAACTCTTTCTTGATCTATTCTGTAAATAACAGAATCACTCCCTTACACACAAGAACAGCGAGCTGTATGTGTGTGTAGTGTGTATTCATGAATGTACCTTGCTGATGTCCGGCTCAGATTTGCTGGAACACATGGTCTGCAGTTCCCTTAAGAGGTCTGTCTCATCATCAGAGCAGAGGGACAGACCTGCAGGGTCTCCACCCCTGATTCTGAATGTGTATACACACACACGCTCATTAGCCTTTAGAGCAAAAAAGCTAAACTTAATCTATACTGCCATCTACTGGCTGAAGCTCAGTATATGTAGTTTTGTACTTCAGAGCCAACAGTATCATTATATTACATGTTTGAATACTATATTACAATACAGTACATAATGTCAGGAAACAATCTGGATGGGAAAGTTGTAGCCCACCTGGGAGAGCTGACCTGGGACATCAGGTGGACTTCTGAACTGGAGACAGAGCCTTGAGGAACGAGGAGAGAAAAGATCTGTTTCCGACTCAAGGCAAGACCAAGTACGTTTTCAGCAAACCTGGCTCTGCAGACATGGACTAAGTATGAAATAATTGATGCAGAGCCACTCTGCCAGGTTAGCAAGAGGTAAACACAGTCTCTTTGGCCTTGGATACTTGGCCTGCCACACATAAATAAAACAAATGACCATCATTTTCCACATCAGCTGTAGTGTGAGAGGGTGTCGTGTTTTGTGTTTGCCGGGAAGTTTTGACGCTTTCTGGTTTGCCTGGCCTTTATTAATGATAGTGTAGAACAGACAGGAAATGAGTGGGACAGAGATGAAGTGTCAGCACAGGAAATGACTTCAGGCTGGATTCAAACCTGAGTTGCCTGTTAGGACAGGACCCACGTGTGCTACGGGATGCTGCAATGATAAATACCATAGACCTTGGCTCTAGAATGCTATTCAGCTTGTCATGATGTTCCCTTAGACCTCTGATGCCATTCTGGATTGAGATGTATAGTAACTGATGCCATTCTGGATTGAGATGTATAGTAACTGATGCCATTCTGGATTGAGATGTATAGTAACTGATGCCATTCTGGATTGAGATGTATAGTAACTGATGCCATTCTGGATTGAGATGTATAGTAACTGATGCCATTCTGGATTGAGATGTATAGTAACTGTTGCCATTCTGGATTGAGATGTATAGTAACTGTTGCCATTCTGGATTGAGATGTATAGTAACTGATGCCATTCTGGATTGAGATGTATAGTAACTGTTGCCATTCTCGATTGAGATGTATAGTAACTGATGCCATTCTGGATTGAGATGTATAGTAACTGTTGCCATTCTGGATTGAGATGTATAGTAACTGATGCCATTCTGGATTGAGATGTATAGTAACTGTTGCCATTCTCGATTGAGATGTATAGTAACTGATGCCATTCTGGATTGAGATGTATAGTAACTGATGCCATTCTCGATTGAGATGTATAGTAACTGATGCCATTCTGGAATCAGACATATAGCGAATGCATCCTCTCACCTTCACGGAGAGACCCGCCAGAGCTCCACCCAGTGCCGGGACTTCCTTTCTTGCGTGGGCTGGTATTGGCCCGCCTCCAAGGCCCGCTGTCCCGCCCCTTCCTTCCGCCTTTCTTGCAGGAGATGCCGATGGCCGACAGCGGGAACGTCCCACCTTGGAATTCCGCAAGGTGTCTGTCAACCTCTGTTAGACCACAAACCCCACAGCAGGACATGCAGGCGTTAGACAGTAAAGACTGCTGCCGGGTCCAAATATAATCTTGCTAACCTAACCTAACGCTGGCTGGGATTACCGTAACCTCCTTAAAATCACATCAGAATATCAAACTCTGGTTGGGATTACCCAATGACTGTATATATACATGGACAGCAAACGCATCAACCATAAAACTTGAAGCACCCGGAAGTCTAGTCACCCCCTGGCAGTACAATTTATAGCCCCGCCCATTCCCATGTATCTCTACGGCCAAGTAGCTCATTTTCTATATATACAGTCATTGGGATTAACCTACACTTTTTACATTTAAGGGAAGCAGAAAAAGGAATGTGCTGTTCAGCATGATCAACACACCAGTAGTTTCTGCTCTCTTCGACTAGCTATAAATCAGATTAAATTGACTCAGACATAACCCTAAATGCATAGCTGGCTTCTCATAGTGTCTTCTCATAGTGATTTGGGATCCAAATTTGAGTGCTGTGTACAGCTCCGCCAATATCGGTAGACCTCTGCCAGCTCATTCATGGCCAATGCAACAACAGAGCCATCGGCAGCAGTGGTGGTCAGTCGGTATGGGCGGTCTAGGCCAGGGCTGGTGTGTGCACATTATAGAGTTGTTTCAGGTTTGAATCATTTGTGAAAAGACTTTCTATACTTGGGCAGAGGAGGCCTAAGCTCTGAAAAATGAAGAGTTTAACTGAGACCCCAGTGGCTGTGAGTGGAGTGGATGAGGAGTGTGTTTGTGTGTTTGGTCTGACCTGCTCGGGGCAGCGGGCAGCTCTGCAGGACGGCCTTGTTGAGGAGGATGCTGAGTGCGGCTCTCAGGACAGCCCTCTGGGCAGGACTCAGGCTCTTGCTGTTGCTAGGAGACCGACGCTGGGCCGGGGCCCTCTTGGCCGTCACCCTGGAGACGACAGCATCCTCCACACGAGGAACCACCACTGCATTCCACAGACGAGCCAGCCATCTGGGGTTAGAGTACACATGCACAAACACAAACAAACTGATTTCAACTTCTGGACATCTGTTAACATCCAAAAACTTAACAAATAAATGTAATACACTTACAGTACATTGGGATGGAAATACAAACTGAGAAATGTGCATGCATGTGAGGGTAGATGTCCTACTTGATGATGGCCTGCGTCTGGTACGGCACCACAGGGCAGGACAGGAAGATGCGGGGCCCCAGCAGGGCCTCTGGGGTGCCCAGGCGAGACAGGCAGGTGTTGAGCTGCTGCCAGACGGAACACACCCAGGACAGACACCTCTGCAGAGGGTCGTCAGGAGCCCAAGGCTGGCCCTGGGTCTGGAACCAAAGAGACAGAGGAGCTTCAGCTGACTATTTTTCTTAGTATTTTTTCTCTCTGCATTTTTTGTATTGTGTATGTAAGTCAAGTGTATGTCATGTTAGGGATGCTGCAATGGGATACGTGAATTTCAACCAGGATTTCTATCTATCTATCTAGATATATGGAGGTATTTTGCACTGTGAGAATGTCGCCCCCTGGTGGTAAAAGCACGTGTTAACTGCATCTGGGTGCATTTGAGTGGCTAAATGGCTCTCACAGAGAAGAGAAAGCATGTGTTAGGTGTATCTGTGTCCTACAAATATACAATGCAAATGAAATTAATATTAGGAGGGCCAATTCAGTGAGACGCAAACAAAGTGTCTTTCAACTTTGATACTTGGCTTACTGCACATAAATAAAACAAATGACCATCACTTTCCACATCAGTTGTCAAGAGAGGATGTCCTGATTTGTGCTTGCTAAGAAGCTCTGAATGTTTCTGTCTTTTCAGGTCACAAGAGTGTAGAGGAGACCGGATAGTGGGAGACAGTTGGGGTGTTGGTTCTGGAAATGGCCTCAGGACAGACTCGAACCTGCCTGCTTAGAGTCTGGATTGACCTGCGCAAGGTGTTGGCCGTACTGTTGGCCGTCTGACCTGCTAACTGGCTCTTACCTTGTGGAGGAGCTTGCGTCGCAGGTGTCTTCCCAGGAGGCTGTTCAGTGGCTCAGAGTCCCAGCGCAGCTGAACCCAGCGGAAGTGCTGCTGCAGGTGCAGCTCTGCTCCCTGAAGGCGGGGCTTGGCCAGGGAACCAATCAGGAAGGCACCCTCCTGGAAGTAGTACAGCCCATCCTGACCTAGGGGCCAATGGAGAAGACAGCTGAGTGTGAATGTGGGTGTGTTGCCCAGCTCACACAGTAGGGGGGGCTAGTGAAGAGCACTGGGGCCAGTTTAGCGGCACAGTGTTTCACTGGATTTCACTGAATGGTTTCCTGATTGAATCACAGGTATGTTTGCAACGTTGTGCAGCAATTTGCAATTTTACTGTGACTGGTGAGGTGTCTGAGTGTGTGTGTGTGTGTGTGTGTGTGTGTGTGTATGTATGTAACAGGCTTTTGAGGCAGTTTGAGGGGTGTGTCAAGGAACCTATCCTATCAGCACAGATGTGTACTGAAAACCCACCCAATTAAAAAGGCAATTAGGTAGGTTTAACCACCTCTAGTGATAACCACGTAATGATCAGGGTGAAAAGTTGAAAATTTAATCAGTAAGTTTAATCATAAAAACACCAAACAAATAGCAAGCAATCTCCTCTCAGCTGCACATGTGCGAACAACAAAGTGTGCAGCACAGCTCTGTTAAATTAAATGGTTAAATTAAATGTTTTGAATTAATTAATTAATTAATTAAATGTTTTGAATTGTGCATCTTAAGCTTGGCTTCCCAAGAGGAAACTATCATATATTATATTATATTATATTATATTTAGTCAAGAGAAGCAATCACTGGCTGGCAGTGATGCCACAAGAAGGAACACACACACACACACACCCATCTGTGGTTTGTGAGCCAAGTGGAAGTAGGTGCGTTCTCTTACCATGCTGTGGGGAGAGAGAGCAGACAGTGCCGCGGTTCTCCAGCCCCTCGCACAAGTCTCCTAGGAGCTCGCTCAGGGATGGCGCCCTCTCCAGGCCCTCCAGGTGTACTACCACACGGCCACCCACACAAGACCCACGCGCAGGGACCAGGAACCCTACACACACACAAACCATAGAGAGGGAGTGAGGGAGAGAGAGAGATGGCGAGAGGAAGGGGGAGATGGAGAGAGAGGAAGACACAAAGACAGTATTATTACTCTTCTGAAATATTATATAAAAAATAATCTGAAACATGAACTGCATCTGAAGTGAACTGTTGTTCTGTAGTCTGTCCCATTTGAAAACTAGAGGCAGTGATTGTGAAAGTGTAAACTGTGAACTATGTCTATGCTCAGTCAGACACAAAAGAGGCATCCTGAGTAAAACCATCTAGTGGACAGAGCAGAGATTGCAGGAGGTGAGTCCTGCTTACAAGAAGCAGGGGGCTTTACCGCAGTTAATGAAGGTCTCCAACAGCTGGCTCTTAGAGAGACTCTCATCCACCTCCACTCTCACCACATCACAGTCCACACCCACAGCCTCCTGCCTGCACTGGAGTCAACACACACACACACACACACACACACACACACACACACACACACACACACACACACAAATACAAACGTTATCAATGCAGCTCTCAGTCACAAGACACAAAACACACTCACATAAACATTACACCATAGAACAACATCTCTATCACCACTCTCTCTCTCAGGCAGACACACACACACATAAAGACAGGGCTATCTTAGTTACCTTGATACAGTGAGAAATCTGAGTGGCAATGTAATCCTGACAGCTTCCTTCCAGCCCATGGAATATAACATTACGATACTGTTCCACCTGAAACAACACACACACACACTCATTACCGACTGTTAAGGACAAAAGACCTGACAGATAGCAGCATTGTAACTGATGTAGCAGTGATTGTACCAGTGTAATGGGACTCAATCCTACAGGGGATAGAATATGAAACTCATTATTGTTTCCCTCACAAAGCTTGGACTAAAAAGAGGCAAACTAGACAGTCAACACATTTGGTGAAGTGCTTTAGTCTTATTATATGTTGAGAGTGGAGAGTGGATTACATGGAGAGTCCTTACTTAAGCATCCTCATTATTTCACTCCTGACCCAGGCTTGGCTATGTCATGTTTGCTGGGTCCAAGAACAAGCAGGCTGGTTACGGAAGTAAAAATTGGGCAATTGCTGGCACTAGCCCAAGGGCTTGTTTAGTTGTTATCAGGAACACCTCATGCTTCCCTCCAAATATTCACCAGACCCCCCCATGGTGACTCAACGTACTACCCCCCCCCCCTCAGCATACCAGGCGGGTGTAGTTGTGCAGCAGCTGAAGAGGCATGAGCGAGTGGAAAGCCATTTCATCCAGCGCCGACTCCAATAGACCTGCATCACACACACACACACACACACACACACACACACACACAATCAGACCTGGTATTAAGCGAAAGAGAAAAAAAGAGAGGGGGGGGGAGTGACAGAAAAAGAGAGAGAGAGAGAGGCAGAGAGGAAGAGAGAGAGGGAGAGGGAGAGAGAGACGGAAAGAGGAGAAATTAAATAGGGTATGAAATATGGTGTCCAAACAGAATCAAGAAAGCCTCCTACACAACATGGGGTGGTGTGGAGAGCGGGGTGTGAGGGTGTTAGAATGTGTGTGTGTGTATGTGTTAGTATGTGTGTGTGTCGGTGTCTAAGCACACAGCCTGTCTCCTAGTCCTAGACATTAACATCAGAGGGCTTCTCTAAACTCCAATCAGACACAACCCAGACAGTCGCCGTCTGGGGAAAGGAGACAGCGGACTGATCACGTGACCTGTCAGCCAGTGATGTCAGCATGCCATTACACATACACACAGACCTACAGATACACACAAACATGCAGACAAACACACACACATGCACACTTACACACACACACACACACACACTCCTGTAAACAACAGCACAGAACAAATCCTCTGCGCTCCACTCTAAGCTGTGAGTCAGTGTGAGCGAGCAAGCAGTCCATCTCCTGACA
>JAIFZK010000007.1:26092500-26110000 GCA_027481765.1 Tenualosa thibaudeaui
GGCAGCGGCGATATGGGCAGCGGTCCAACCGTCTCTGTTGGTCTGGTTGAGGAGCGTGGCGAGGGAGTGCGGGTGAGTGTATGTGTGTGGGCGCGGGGCGGTTTGGGGGTCGTCTCGCCGCTGCTTGGCCCCTGGGTGGCACAGGAGCACCTGAAGGGTGCCCACGTGTCCCGAGCTGACCGCTGCATGGAGGGCTGTGCAGCTGTCCTGTGGATGGGAACGCACAGTTAACACATGCATAACAACACACACATGCACGCACACAAACAGGCATGCATACACACTCACGCGACACATACAGTATGTGAGGCACACAGGAGACACACACAGCAAAATACAACACACAGGAGACACACACACAAAATACAACACACAGGAGACACACTCACAGGAGACACACTCACAGGAGACACACACAGCAAAATACAACACACAGGAGACACACACACAGGAGACACACACACAAAATACAACACACAGGAGACACACTCACCAAAATACAAGACACAGGAGACACACTCACAGGAGACACACACACAGGAGACACACTCACAGGAGACATACACACAAAATACAACACACAGGATACACACACACAGGAGACACACTCACAGGAGACACACACACACAGGAGACACACTCACAGGAGACACACACACACAGGAGACACACTCACAGGAGACACACACACACAGGAGACACACTCACAGGAGACACACTCACAGGAGACACACACACAAAACACAACCAGTGAGCATAAACAGATAAATCCTATCAGGCAAACTACTCTGATGAGAGACTGAAATGTAGACAAAGAATCCAATCAATAGCTCTCTCTCTCTCGTCAGAGAAATCAAACGCCATTCCAGTACCTGAAGCAGCTAATGAAGCACTGCTAAAACAGAGGGTGTAATTACACTGCACGCACACAGAGCAATAACGCTCCGGCAACACAATAGCTTTGTCGAGAGGCTCGCTGCTACAGTTGCCATGGAAACAGCTACAGAAAAGGCTACTTAATTATTCTGGGGTGTGATGATGACAAGGTCACGGGGCGAAACTCAAACTTCAGAAGTGCCGCCATCACAAATAGGGTCTTTATTTGCAAGGTGTGTGTGTGTGTGTGGGTTGATGGGATCTTACATTGGTGGTGTGTGTGCGATCAGCGCCAGCCTCCAGCAGGATTCTCACACACTCCACACTCCCGCTCCCACTCGCCAGGTAGAGAGGGGTCTCCCCCGCCACAGCTGCGTGGTCAACATCTGTGGTGTAGTGTGTCAATGCCTCAACGCACCTGGAAATACACACACACACACACAGACACACACACATTCAAACTGTGGTTAACTGAATCCATTATATTAATATTTGGTTCAAGGAAACAGCTAGTCAGAGAAATGGATTCTACAACACAGACCCAGATATGGCAGCTATATACACACTGTTAACAAAGCCAGTGTCCAGTTGTGTTCAGTGAGTGTTTGACAAGAACACCTTTGTCCTACTGAGCCCCTTGTGGGGAGTAAAGCCCTGATGGGGGAAATGACATCAGAGCCCACAGACACTGGTAGCTGCAGCAGCAGCATCCAGTTTCAAAGTTACACCACAGCTATGGCACCCAAGGGAGACCAACGAGACACAGAAAGTGACTCCATCAGATAGCCATCAGAGTGGAGGGTGAAGGAGGCAGAGCCTAAGGTGATGAGGATGAGGAGGAGGGTGAAGAGGAGAGGGCAGGGAGGAAGGACACTCACTCATGGTGGAGGTGTGCTGCAGCACTGTGTAAGGGCAGGTATCCGTTTTCATCAGGAGCGTCGGCAGACGCCCGCGAGTTCAGCAGCAGCTTGACGCAGTCTGGGGGGGAGAGGAAAGTGGTGTGTGTGTGTGTGTGTGTGGGGGGGGGGGGGGCACAGCTCAGACACAGCATCATCACACACATCAATCCACTCCACAGTGATGCGGAAGCACAGAACTCCTCACTTCAATGCTGTTGGCTGCCTTCTGAAGCACAACCCATTATCAGTTTAATGACTGCATACACACAACTAATTGTAAACAAGACAGATTTGATGTTGACAGATAGATAGATAGATAGATAGCTAAGATAGATAGAGATTTTATTTATCCCAGGAACTTCAGGCAACTGTACTTATAGATTATGACATGCCTTTTAACACACTATAGTGTCTTAATACAGGTAGGATATAATGACATGTCTTTTAATACAAACACTAGTGTGCCTCAATACAGGTAGGAAATAATAATGCATTGCCGAGAACTACAAAATCATGTTCTACTCTTTCTCTCTCTCCCTCCCTCCCTCTCTCAGTGTCTAGGTGAGTGCAGGTGGGAGCGATTACCTGTGTGTCCGTTTCGAGCAGCAGTGTGTAAGGCAGAGTTTAAGTCTTGTTGGAGGTGATGGGTGTCCGTTGTTGGGTTTCGGTTAAGCAGCATTGACAATAAAGTGACATTTCCCTGGGAAGCAGCTTGGAGGAGGTGGGTGACCCCGTCGTCCAGGGCGACGGGGTCACCGCAGGTTAGCGGGGAGACTATGGAGGGACACCAGCCTGAGAGTTAAACAGGAGTCACGGAGACGGTTACCGTCAGGTGTTAGTACCGTGCATGCCAGGCCAAAACATGCTCTCTTATGCTCTGTTAGCATGTATTGAATTAACTGTGAGTGTGTAAAGCTCCATGTTGTACTTCCTGTACTTCCTGTACAGCATTATTAAAGAGAACATGTTTTGACACAAACACACACAACATAAAACTGTCAGTTGGGAACCAATGAGCACCTGTGGCATACCTGCTCCATGTCACTCAACATGCTTTCAGATCCCACATTCAGTGTATATGGATGTACCATATCAACGTCTGATTGGACAAGGCCCTTCATGGTCAGTCAGACAGGCTGTGGGTCAGTGAGTAACGAGATGGAGGCTGGGCCACAGGTGCTCCGTTCAAATCAAAGTCAAAGCACCAGTCAGGCTATCAGTCTCACGGTGCAGTGACCCTGACAGGCACACGCCTGAAGTTAGCCTTGTCACATGCTAACTCATTTGTCACATGCTAACTCCACATTTACATGTTCCCATGACAACGTTAACACACACTGCACATCAGTCAGGGTTAGACCAAGTTACATACAAGTTCTCAAAAACTCTTCGTTATTTTAACAGAATATTGTCAAAAATAATAATCATTATTATATATGTATTTAAAGAAACAAATGGAAGTTAGAACAGAGGAGTTCTGACTAGATAAGAAGCCTACAAGCATGACTGATGATTCCGCACTGTTCTAGACTGTTGGAGTGCTAAATGATTTCCGCAAAACCCGCTGATCTGGTGATAGTCATGAGAGTTGATCTGATCTTATCTCTGTTAGCAGAGTGGAGAAGAAAAGGAGAGCTGCTTAGTGGAGTAGGTGTAAGCTACGGAGTGAGAGAAAGAGAGAGAGAGAGACGTCGAGATAAAGAAGATCACCGTGTGCTTTTAGGGCAGAGAGATTTAAAGGCATCAAGCTGACAGCAGAGAGAACAAAAGACCTTCAGAATACAGCTTTCACCCAAAGACTGGAAAAACGAGAGGGGAGGAAAAGAGAGAAGGAAGGGAAGAAAAGAAGGAGGAGGAGGAGGAGAAGAAGCCTCTTTTTAGTTTTTTTTTTCTTTATAAAAAGGACACACGAGCTAACATGAGGAGCACTCATGAACGTCTCCAGGTGCACTGGTGACAGTGACATCATACCCTAAGTCTAAAGGATCGAGGCAGAAAGTAGATTTTGGAAAAGTGTCTTTGAGAAGCCCCAGGGAGGAGGCTGTTCCCATCAAAGAGAAGACTAAGAGAGAGATCTGGGCACATTTGGCACAGGCTTGAAGACTAGAGCTTGGCCATGTGTGTGTGTGGGTGACCGTCAGCAGGACCTGTCTCAAGTCACTGTGGGGACTTCTGATTGTGGGGGCAGCAGTCTGTGAGTCATCAAATGTGCCCAGACACATACAGTCACACAAAAATACAATCCCATCTCACACACATCAAACATTGAAAAATCGTCACGTCACACAGCAGAGAAACCACAAAAACACAATGACTTCCATAGTGACTGGGTGTAAATGTCACCGTATGGCCATGCTTAAACTCACTACCCACTCACTACAGACGCATGCACGCACACACACACACACACACACACACACACACACACGCACGCACACACGTGCACACACACACGCACACACACTCACACAAACTGAGGTGGGCAGCCACACAGAGCCCACAGAGGGGGTGTGTGTGTTAGTGTCGGTCACTTAGGAGAGTGCTTGTGGAAAGGGGGAAATGGAGAAGGAGCAGTAGGGGATTATGGGTAAAGAACCAGCATGCACCAGGAGCATGGCAGTGTGGAAGGGGAAAGACATAGAGCACCTCTGGCATCAGCTTCAGAGTAGAAAAGAGTTATTTGAATCAGGCCCAGGAAGAGAAAAAACAGCTCTCACCATATGCTTACGGTGGCCAGCTAGCTACTGTGAATCTGGGATAAAATAGATGAATCTACAATACCCTTCGCACTGTTGAATGCTAACCTCATTTCACCGCCTGTCTTTATCTGACAAATACATGGTTACTTTGCTGCTGTTTTAGTGTGGTTTGGCAGACCTCCTGGAGCTGATTCTGACACTGTGTTACTGGATAACGGAACTGAAAGGCAGCTGCCTGCCTGCCTGCCTGCCTGCCTGCCTACTTGTCTGTCTGTCTATCAGCCTATCTGTGCTGAAGGTGTGCTCCACGGGTGAGTGGAGAGAAGGTGGAGAAGACAGAGGAGAGGCAGGAGGGGGATCTGCAGGGGAGCAGAGTCCCCTTTTACCTGATGCTGTTGCCAGGGGGCTGCCCGTCTCACAGGGGCTACGGGGTGGAGGAGCACTAGTGGGTATTACGGAGGGGCTACGGACAATGGCAGTGGAGGTGGTGGAGGCACAGGTGGTGGTGGCAGGGGAACACTCTCCAGAGCATGCGGATGCCGACCAGCCCGAGCGGGGCTCACCCACCTGCGAAGCCGTCAGGGCTGGCACAGCTGTGCCCCCCAGCTCCAGGGCCGGCTTGGGCGGCAGCTGTGGCATGGGGCCGCTGCCACCGGGCTTGCCCGGCAACATGCCCGGTGACCGGCTGGTGCTGCTGTCGGCAACCACCTTGATGGGCGGGTGCGGCGGCGAGGGCGTCTGCGAGAGGCCGGGCTTCTTGGGCGGGATGGGCGGAGGGTTGCCACGGTCGATGCGCCCGGCCACCGAGGGTGCCTTGAGGCCGATCTGCGGGTGGCCCAGGCGGCCGGCGAAAGGGCCTCCTTCCGAGGTGGAGTGGGGCAGGCCGGGGCGCATGCCACCTCCTCCTCCTGCAGCGCCTGGCACCCCGCTGCCGCCGCCGCCCCCTGCTGGAGGACTGGTGAAGCGCGACAGCACCTGCGTGACGGTGTGACGTGCCTGCTGCTTGGCAACAAAGTTGTTGGGCGAGAGGTCGCGGGACGGCGGGCTCTGGGTGGCCATGCCGTTTTGGTCCTGTTCTGAGGGTGAGGCCTGGAACTTAAAGCGAGCAGCCTGCACACGGGGACTGACACCGGAGGGCAGTGCAGGGGTCACTGCAGGGCCTGGGGAGTGGCTCTCCCCACCACCGCCGTTCTCCGCCTGCGAGACCCCTCCGGCGTGCAGCAGCCCCCGGCCCACGCTGGGCGTCTTGGGCAGGCTCATGCCAGCGTAGTTGGTGGCGGGGGTGGGCTTGACGGGGATGCTGAGCGGCGGGCCTTTCCTCTGGGGCTCAGGCTCGGGCAGGGGGTCCGTCTGGGCGGAGCTCGTCCGGCAGCTGGTGACGTCTGTGCCCACCGCCACCGACACGGTGGCCACCTTGGCCTTCAGCGACACGGGGACGGCTGGGACGGGCGTGGCGGGCGCGACGGCGGGCGATCCGGTTCTCAGCTGCTCCAGCTGTCGACGCAGGCCGTCGGTCTCAGAGCGCAGCTCGGCGCCGCGCGCCTCCTCTCGGCCCAGCCTCTGTCGCATCTGCTCGCGCTCCGTGTCGAACTCGGCCAGCTGCTTCTCCATCTCGGCCTCCATCTGCTGGCCGCGCCGGCGCTCGGAGGCTAGCTGCTCCTCCAGGCGTCCCTGGGAGCGGGACTCCTCATCCAGCCGGCCGCTCAGCTCCTCGGCCCGCTGACCCTCCTCTGTGGCACGCGCTGCCAGCTGCTTACACTCGCGCACCAGCAGCATCACCACCTGCTTGTTCTTCTCCCGCTCGTCCTTCAGCTGCGCAGACAGTTTCCTCTGCTCCTGCTCCAGGCCCTGCAGCTGCAGCTTCTCCAGCTCCAGCTGAACACACACACACACACACACACACACATGCATTCACCACACACACACACACACACACATTCACCACACACACACACGCATTCACCACACACACACACACATTCACCACACACACACACACACACACACACACACACACACACACACACACACACACAAACATTCACCACACACACACACACACACATACACGCATTCACACACACACACACACACAAACAAAATATGCAAACAAAAGTTAGATTCATGTGTGGCATGCCAGAGAGGACCTTTGAGAAAACATTACTTGCATTGAGGTCTATAGGGACGTGGCAGACAGTGTAAGGCCCATGTAATACACACCCATTCCTTCCACACACCCAAGTACATGACATTAACGTTTGACAAACATCAAACTTCCATCTGCTAAACACATCAGGCAAGGTGAACATCTGAGAATGACGCACAGGACTCCTGATCACACACACACACTCACTCACTCACACACACACACAGACACACAAACACACACACACACACACACACACACGCACTTACACTCATATGAATCAAAGACTTGAGCACCCTTCCACAAAAATGTAAATCAATAAATCTCAATTTATTTAAAATCTATCTCCTTCTTCTCAGCTGATGTCTTACTTCAAATGGACTACCATTAGTGTGTGCGCGCACACACACTCACACACACACACACTCTCACACACACACACACACACACACACACACACACACACACACACACATCCAGGGGGTAGATAACAAATGGCAAACTCTGAGCTCGATTACTCTGCCCAATGAAAAGCTCTTAGGCTCTTAAGATCTCTCTCATTTCTTTTGGGCTAAACTGATGATGTCCAAAATGGGAAGTGAAACCAATCTCCCAGTCAAAATGCGCTCGCCTGTTGCCACACATTAATCAGCAATGCTCTGGCAGAGGCCAGCTGATATCAATGGAGATGCAGGTTCCGACCCCAACACCATCACACGTCTGACCGTCGGCCCAGAGTGTGCACACCATTACAATGAGTTCAAGCAAGTGATTTCTGATTGGCTGCTGTTGCTCCACCTAAAGCCACCCTGTTAGCGGCCATGTTAGCGGAGTTGAGAAAGACCAAGTCCAGAATTGGAGCATGGAAAAAGTTGCATACAAACACAAGTACACAAACCCGCTGGAATCTTATGTTTCATGTGCATGATTCAATTACGTTGACTTGTCAGTCATGCTGTACTCTACAGAAGTGTGTGTGTTGTTCCTATTGTTAGCAAGGACACTGGCAGCCAAGCAGAAGCTGAAGCTGAGTTTTCCATGTGACTCCCTGCTAGAGTGTCTCGATTATAATCAGCACACGGAAACAATGAGCTACGCATCCGTGCTATTCTTAAACACACACAAACAGAAATACTCACTATTATCTTCTGAGCGGAGAAGCAATTGTGTGTGTGTGTGTGTGTGTGTGTGTAGGTAGGGGGGGTGGGGTGGGGATTAAATCTCTTTCTCTTTACTGGGCTGAGGCAGAGATGACAGAGCAATGGCTGACCCCTGACCAGCGGCCAGTGAGAATGTGCTGCTACCATCATCTGTTTTTAGACCAACAACAGACCAGGCAGCTGACGTGAAGTGAGAGTGGTAAAAGAATACACTCATACAGGAGAGGTTGGCGGAAAAAAGAGAGGAAAAAATTTTATACATTAAAACAGAATTGTGTTTTTCAGCAGTGAAGTGGCAGCCTCAAGCTGAGCTGACGTCTCACGGCTTTTCGCAAGCTCACATCTGTGGCGCTTCATCTATAATCCATGGCGCTGGAGAAATTAGTTCTGCCCGTGAGGCATATCCGGTCTCGGCTCAGAGCGAACCGCCACTGCTTGCTTCTGCGTCTGTGGCGGCCTGCCTAACGAGTGGCCCGCACTCCCTGCCTCACGAGTGCCTGGTGAATATTTGAACACGGCCCGTTAACTGGGCCGTGTCCAATTCTCTCACTGGAAGACACTTGCACTGGCCTACATGCAATATCCAAACTCCTTCTGCTGTCACTGAATACTGTGGAACTGAAGTCATGATGTATGGCTTCAAATGCACTGCCTTGCACTGTATAGACCTATGGCTTTAAGTGCACTGTATAGACCTATGGCTTTAAGTGCACTGTATAGACCTATGGCTTTAAGTGCACTGTACTGTATATACCTATGGCTTTAAGTACACTGTACTGTATATACCTATGGCTTTAAGTACACTGTACTGTATAGACCTATGGCTTTAAGTGCACTGCACTGTATATACCTATGGCTTTAAGTACACTGTACTGTATATACCTATGGCTTTAAGTGCACTGTATATACCTATGGCTTTAAGTGCACTGTACTGTATATACATATGGCTTTAAGTGCACTGCCTTGCTCTGCATATGCGTATATTAGCTGTGCTGTGCTGTTCTGTACATCTCTGATGTAACACAGAGAGGTATCATTACCACTACCAGACAAGTATGCACATCACCATGACAACCACTGGCTGGGTGTGTGTGTGTGTGTGTGTGTGGGGGGGGGGGTTCTATTCTGAGAACAGGAAGGGTTTCAGTCGTCACATCTCAGGAACGCTGAGACTGGCAGTGACAGAAGGGAGGGAGGCAAAGATGAAGATGAGGATGAAGATGAGGATGAGGATGAGCTGTTCCTGTTGTGATGCTCAAATACGTCAGTCGTGAGAGAACAGAATACAGACTGAAAGATGTACAGTTTAAAATGCTGGTGTGGGTGCTGGACTGAACAGGCTGAGGAGCAGTGAGGGTGCATCACATGACAGCTCTGTCCTCCCACTTCAGTCATTAACGCCAATAAAAGCTCCCCTGAGACCTTATTAGAGCTGCACTACATTTCTCTATTCATAATTCTGATTCCTTATCATCTCAGCATTAGCTTTGCATTGTTTGGGCTGGGCCTTTTCCATGGCAGTGAGGCAAGTCAATGGGACAGAGAGAAGCAGGAGGAGGGGGTCTTTCAAGTGTAGCGTCCCACCACTCAAACTAAAAGAGTCCACTGACAGGGGTCAGAACTGAGGGGTCAGAACTGTGCAGCACCTTTCAAGTCTAGTGCCCCATGGCTTAAGTTAAGGAGGGGTCACTCTACAGGTGGGTCATTTGGGGGTCAGTCGGCAGGATTATGAGGTCACTGATCAGACGATCAGGGCGGACTCTGGGGCAGTGTGAGGTTTGCTGAGCCGAACATCAACCTGAGTAGCGTGCTGTGAAGGGAACCACTGGCACAGCTACATGAGGTCATCTCTCTGCGCCCCTCTGTGTGTGAGTGTGTGTGTGTGTGTGTGTGTGTATGCAAGAGGAGACCTGAGGAGCTACGTGCAGCAGTGCCGGTGGGGTCACTTGAGGCAGGCCTTGGCAGAGAGGGCTGCTGGGATACGTGTGAGAAACACTAAGCGAGTCGTTGGCATTTCTGGGAGGAAGGGCAGCAGGTGCAGGCGGTTTGAAGCGAGGTGGGCAGCACATTGAATTTCACAAGCTGGCAGCCTTCCTCTCCTACCCCCCCCCCCCCCTCCCCTCCCCCTCCTCCTCCTCCTCCTCACCCCTGCAGGCATTGGCTCACAGTCACACACTGGAGCCTGTGGTTTGCCTGACCTCTACATACCTATTTTACACACACACACACCCACACACAGATATACATACATGCATGCACCTATGCATAAACACATAAACACATACACACACACACACACACACACACACAATCTAATGAATAAACTACTGAAACACTGAACAGATCTAACCTAAAAGCCGGAGTCCACAGCTGGCTGTGGAGTCATTGTCTAATCGCAGTAATCCAGCTCAGAGGATAAGAAACACATCCGCCCACACACACACACACATTCCCTAACACCCCCCCCCACACACACACACACACACTCCATAATACACACATTGCCTAACACACACAGACACCCCCCACCCAACTCCATTACACACTCATACCCTAACAAACAGCCCCCTCACTCCACCACACACATCCTGGGGTGTGTTCCCCATCACACACACAACCAAAAGCAAAGGACACTGGATTTTATAAATAAACTGCACACACACACACACACACACACACACACACACACACTCCTGATCTTCACTGTTTCTGCTGCATGTAAATGGAACACACTGCTCCAATTACAGTAACACTTTTTTCACAGAACTCTCCAACACATTCACAAAATGGAAAATGTACACGTACACATACATGTGCACACACACACACACGTGCACACACACACACACCCTTACCCTTTTCTGTCGGTTCTCGGCGGCGGCGAGCTGAGCAGTCATCCTCTCCTGCATCTTGCGGCAGTGGGCCATGACGGCGTCCAGGATGGCCATGGGGTTGGTGCAGACGGGCCGCCGCTCTTTCTCGCCCGCCCCACCCTCAAAGTCCCGCTGCAGCGCCAGGAACGGGTCGGTCATGCTGAAGTGGCCGTAGCGCTCCTGGAGGAAAACATCTTTCCTACGGGCCTGCAGAAACACAGAGAGAGAGAGAGAGAGAGAGAGAGAGAGAGAGAGAGAGATCATTAACATACATCGCACCAACCGTCAATATATCCTTCGGTCAAAGGGGGCAGCGTGCGCATGTGTGTGTCCAAGCCCAGACCAGGTGAACGCTCAGCTGGGTGAAATCTATTACGGCCCCGAGAAGAAGTGGCCCAGTCTGAGTGTGTGCCCAGAGCCAGCTGGCCCGCCCAGCGGGTCGTGGGAAAAAGAATGCTTCCGTCTCTCCACCTCTTCACTCATCCATTGGTGCTGACCTCACCCAGCCCCCCAAACACACACACAAACACACACACGCACACACGCACGCGCGCGCACACACGCACACACACACCAACACACGCACACACACACGCACGCACACACACACGTGCACACGGACACACACCAGGATCTACACTTCATTACACTTCATCAGGGAGCTGCACAGGGCCCAAAATTTCAGCTCTATCACCAAAGTGTGGCATGAGGGCAGATATGGGAGGGAACTGTTTCCTCTCAATTTCTTGACAAATATGGTTAAAACTATTAAAGCACAAGCTTACTGGAAACAAGTGGTGTGTGTGTGGTCTCTGTGTGTGGGGGGGTGTATTATGAATGCTTAGAGAGGGAGAGAGAGAGAGAGAGATGGCTAGGCTGGGGCGTCGCAGGATGACAAGGCAATAAATCAGCTGAGAAGCTCCGACTCAGGTCTGCGTCTGATACGAGTTCTGATTAAAATGGGTCTCCATTAGGACTCGTGGTCCTTCCAGTAAATCTGCACTCTATCAACACTCCAACAGACCCAGGGAGAGGAACTCATGCTAAGGACACATGCACACACACAAAATGCAGGAGTCTCAAAGCTCCAACTCGAGTTCTGAGAGACTGTCCTTATTTAGTGCAGATGGTGGGCCTTTAAAAAACATCAGGAGTGACGGATATTAGACTACCCATGCAGAGAGAGAGAGAGAGAGAGAGAGAGAGAGAGAGAGAGAGAGAGAGAGAAAGGGAAAGAGAAAGGGGGGAGGTGTGGAAGAGAGAGAGAGAGACAGAGAGAGTGAGAGAGAACAAGAAAGAGAGAGGGGGATAAAGAGAAAATTAGAAAGAAAGAGTAGGAGAGAGTGAGAGAGGGACAAAAGGAGAGAGAGAGTGAGAGATGAGAGACACTCCTCTCCTGGGATGGCTGCTTCACCAAAGAAGGAAAAGATCAATTCTCCAAGGCACACAGAGACGCCGCTGCTGCTGTAAACTGTCTTTGGAAGGCAGGAGGGTCTCCGCTCGCAGAGGCTAAACACCACCAGTACTACTCTAACTGCCCAATCACTGCCAAGCACCCAGTGTAAACAAAAGAGGCCCGGGGAATTGCTCCTGGATAGAGACTTGCAGTGACACACACACACACATATATATTTACTGAAGGCCAGAAAGAGAGAGGGAGAGTGTGTGAGAGAGAGAGCTAAGAAAGAGATGAGTGTAAGCCAGAGAGAGAGAGGGAGAGTGAGAGAGAGACTAAGAAAGAGATGAGTGTAGGCCAGTGAGAAGTGGCAGTGGTGTGACAGTGATCTGAGAGGAATGACACACTGATGCTTGGCTCTTCAAAAAGCCCAGGCTCTGTTAAATCACAGCCATCTGGTGCTTTCCAGCAGGGCTTTGGCAAATCCCCCTCCTAATCGCCACAGCTCATACAGTTACCAACCCCACCACACACACACAGCCACCCCTCACTCCCAACCACTGTTAGACCACTCCACTCACTCAAACTCACACACACACACACACACACACTCTCATACACACACACACACACTCTCATACACACATTCACACAATCCCCACTCCTGTTCCCACTGATGGTTCGAGCAGCTACCTTCCCAATCACCCACCTCTCTCACACACTCGAGCTGACTGGGAAGCTCAGGTAACATATGGTGGAATCTCACCTTCACAGGAATAAGGGATTCAGCTTTTTCCAGAAAGTTCTTGAACATCAGAGATACACGCCACATCCTTTGAGCAAAAACACCCCGTTTATCACCAGATGAAGAATTCTGCTTGCTATTTGCTTGCAGGGTGACAATGCAGCAAGGCTGGCCTGGTTGAGTAGCTGTAATGACACTGACTGACAATCATGTGTTGCTCTGGATAAAAGAATCTCCTAAATACCAGTTACTTTCACTTTTATTTTACTTTAGTGTAGCCATAGTTATTGTAGTAGGGCTGTTAGGATCCGTGCCTGAGGACACAGCTTTAGATGTGTGGGTGTGTGTTGGGGGAGGGGTGTGTGTGTGGGTGTGTGTTATGGCAGGTCATGGGCATCAGTTGACCCAGCTTCCCCTGAGCGGACGTGAGTCAGTCACTCAATCAGTCAGTCACTCAGTCAGTCACTCAGTCTGCCCTCAAATGACAGTGACTACTAGCGCCTGCGGGCCTTATCGATTGTGTCCCTGCACTCAGTGGATTGCTATGACACGGCTAACAAACAGGTGTCACCGAGGGACGACAGGAAAACACACACACACACACACACACATACACACACACACGTATACACACACACGTATACACACACACATACACACACACACACACACACACACACACATCTGGTTGTCAGGTCATCCCCAGTGGCAACTCCAACTGTCTCACATCCTCACTTTAACACTCAGAGAGGTATGGGTTTGTCACCCACAGTGTCGTGAGGAGAGGTGTGTGTGTGTGTGTGTTGTGTTGTGTTGTGTTGTGTTGTGTGTTGTGTTTTGTGTGTGTGTGTTGCATTGTGTGTTGTGTTTTGTGTGTGTGTGTGCGCATGTATGTGTATGTATGTGTGTGTGTTGTGTTCTGTGTGTGTGAGAGGGGGATCTTCTCCTTAACCTCTGAGTCAAGATAGTGAATGTTGAAGCAAAACAGAGCACAAAACTGGTCAGTGAGCAACTCGATAGCAGAAGCGATACCACCACCCTGCTTCTGCCCACCCCCACTGCCCCCTTCCCCCCTCAGAGGCTGACATGCCAGCAGTAGGGCTTTGGCCTCTGCCAGGTAGGCTCCTGTCTCTAAGGTTTCAACTTGGATGTGAGTCATCGGTGCTGAGGTGTGTTTTGCTAGGACGCTAAGTCTGGCAAGGAGGTGGCCACCGAGGTACTGGGGGTAGTGTCAGCGGAGGAGTGAGGTGCTGGGTGAGAGATGGTGGTGTTGGTCAGCGTGTGTGTGTGTGTGTGTGTTGGGGGGTTGAGAAGGGCCTAACCCACAGGTGTGGTTTATTTACCACCACTTGGAGCACGGGCCCTCTGGTATTCTTAGCATCAACCTTTACAGGCATGCACTGGTACTGGAGGAGAGGCCCTCAGGCTGCCCGCCAGCACAAACACACGTGGATAGAGAAACAGCCATCCAGAGCCAGAGACAGGGAGACAGAGGGAGGGGGAGAAAGAGAGAGAGAAAGAGAGAAAGAGAGAATAAAGAGACAGTGAAGAGGAAGGGAATGAGAGGAGAGACAAGCAAAAGAGATTTAGAAATGGAATATCTTATCTATATATATGTATCTATATATATATAGATGTATATATATATATATATATATATATATATTAACCAATACATCTTTAGAAAAGATGTCCAATGGAAAAACAAGGTGAACAAACACAGAGCTCCAATGCAACCAGCTTGAGGTTAAATAACTGGGCACAGATCTCTAGACACAGCAGAAACAGGGAAAAGGACAGAAAGAGAGAGCTGTTTAATGTGATATGCTTATCCAAGCTCACGAGAGAGAGAAAAAAAAAACTTCCACATGATTTATTTACAGACCCATTAATCCTATATTTATGAATTTATGAATTTTAGATTTGGCCATGTGTCAGTCCGAGCCTCATACATAAGTGATTGCGCTATAGAGTGGATTGCTATAATTACCGGAATGCACAGGCCTATAAATCTACATTCAGCTACACACCACTCACAAGTGGAGAGACCAAATATTTCCAACATTTCTACCTTTACTTTATGGTTTGAGGAATCACAACAAAGACTAATCATATCGACAGGTTCAGGATGAAACCAAAAAGGAGAAGAGACAAAAAACCCCAAACCAAAATGGCGTGCAGCTGAAGGCTCTATGAGTCAGGAGGACGACTGCAACAGGACCTCACTTCTGCTGCTGCTGTCCCTTTCAATGCACTGACCCGCTCATCTGTTCATCTGCCAACTCTCACACTCACGGAACAAGATCAATACTGTACTGCTGCATGACAGACAGACAGAGACACTCTGTGCTCAACTCTCACGACCTGTTGGATGGATGCTACCTACGCTGACAAGCCAACTCTTCCCTACCAATCCCCAGCTGGAAAGGGAAAAAGTGTCCTTCACTAAGTCCATTAAGGAGATGGCTCGCCCTAACACAGCCAAATCAAAGGACTGCAATTGCAGGAGCTGCTGTATATTTGTGTCTGGGTTGCTTTGTGCCGGGCTGATCAGTCCTGCACTCCATTGCATCAGCTTTGCATCATGGCGCACAGGCCCTCATTTGACTGGCTGAGAAAGGTTAACTTATGAGTGAGGCTTTTGTGTGTGTGTGTGTGGTGTCTGGTCTTCCACAAGGAGCCTTTCAATTAAATCGACACAGAGAGCTCTTTGTGGGCCAAGGACTTCCGCAACGGCTGTCTCTCTCCTTACACACACACACACACACACACACACAAGGTCATTAAACACACCAGGCTAAAAAAGGACATTTAGATCACCCCGCAAATAAAAAAACAGCCAAACCAGTGCACAGTGGCAACATCCACAACACTACAGCTCAAAGACAGATGGGAAAGTGATGTTGAAATGGGCTACAAAAGAGAGAGTTGCTATACTGAAATGGCCAAACGTCCTTTCGTGGTTCCTCCCCAAAGAGAGGACAAGACTCTGTTCCCTGAGGGAGAGAGAATGAGGTGACGGTGACAAGTCTTCACTAAAACTGACATCAGTCAAAACAAAGCATGAGTACTGCTTGGCTTTGGCCCTGAGTCCGGTCCCAGTAGATGAGGACGGCTGTTCTCTAATGGAGACCCTTAATCTGATACATTATTCGAGGGCTCACTAAGAGCTGCAAGAACACAATACCTGGCAGGATAACAGCAAAAAGGCTCTGAGGTAAGCAATCCAACCTTGATCTGGTCTTTGTGTGTGTGTGTGTGTGTGTGTGTGCCTTGACGCAGTCAGAGTAGCCACGGTGTTGGTTCCTTCTAAGTCGTCCTCTAATTCGGCCTCTCCTCCTGCTCCGTCCTGTCCTCCTTTTTTGTGTGATGATCATTACAAATCAGGACTGAGGGGGCATTTACAAGTGATATTAGAGCGTGATAGTGGTGGTGTTGGGGGAAGTAGGGCAATAGAGGCTTAAGTAAGGGGGGTTGGAGAGGGGTTGGTCTGAGGGGGGCTGCTTGTCCCTGAGGAAGCCCATGAGGGGCAGCCCAGTCCCTGTGGAAATCTCCCAGAATCCCCCAGCCATCTGCCACCTGCTTCCTCCATCACTCAGGGGGAACTCTGCAGCCATCGCAGTAGGGGGTGATGACAGGCTTCCCTAATGTGGAGGTGTTGGTAGATCAGTCTTTGCGAAAGTGTGTGCGTGTATGTGTGTGTGTGTGTGTGTGTGTATTGGGCTTGATCACGTAGGAAGAGGCCATTGTTTCAGGGACTGCTGAATTTCTCAATCCCTTCTGGATTCCAGTGCTGAATTAGACTGAATAGCACTATTTGTTCATGCAGACAGATGGGACTTACTAAACAACAGAGAGGATCAAAAACCATTTACCAGCAAAGGCTGAAAAAATCATCTTACTAAAGTTTGAGAACTCAACTTAGCCAAAATATTAAGAGCATATATTTATAACAAAACTTTAAAAAAAAGATCAACGTCCTTGTAGATCTCCGTGAGCTCTGAGTTCTCCTCATGTTGGGTACAGCTCAGAGCTATGGGCAAACATTCACATACAGGCTACATTCTCCTTTGTAGCAGTAGCAGACATCAACTCACTCCCTATACAGACTCGTGACTCAGTCCAGCCAGATGGATGGATGGATGGATGGAAAGATGGATGGATGGTCTGTAAATGGAAAATGACCAAATTCCTTATAAAGTGTAAATAAGATAAACATCCACAGCAACTTGAGTATGCAAAGGAGCATTCAAAACTTTTCTGCACATCTAGTTTGCATAGAATGCTGGCATGGTGGGGAACCCTGACAATAACAGTCTTGATACAGTTACTGTAACACTTACATTGCACTTCCTAGAGGCCAACCACAAATCCTAATCAAAAACTTGTCAGCTGATTGATCAATTTTGTTCTCCAAACAGCAAATCAAAAAATTAAAATATCAAGGGAGAAAATCTGTTTCACTTTAGAGGCCATTTCTGACAGGCTGGCCAAGGTGTTCTTGGATTCTGCAGTAGCCACACAGAGACTAGGCTATCCAGTGGTGACAAAAAGCCCTGTTTTGTGAGTTTACAGGTCAATCCACATGAAAAAGGAACCCAGCCTGCTGTCCTAGACTGTCCACATGATCTGCTGTCTCAAAAGGCAGACAAATGAAAATGTTGGCTGATATGAAAATGGGAATTTGCTGATATAAAGGGCACAGT